>CM076186.1:55052808-55182808 GCA_038277355.1 Encarsia formosa
TTTTACTAAAATAAAACGAGGAACCGACAAGCCTACAACCCCATAACGCTGGGCGAGGCTAGCTTTAAATAGTTTTTTACTAAAATGCAAAGATGAAACGAAAAGCCTACAAATCCATAACGCTGGGAGAGGCTGGTTTAAAATAAGTTTTTACTAAAATAAAACGAGGAACCGACAAGCCTACAACCCCATCACGCTGGGCAAGGCTAGTTGAATTAAATTTTTCACTTTTTTACTAAAATAAAACGAGGAACCGACAAGCCTACAACCCCATAACGCTGGGCGAGGCTAGTTTTAAATAGTTTTTTACTAAAATGCAAAGATGAAACGAAAAGCCTACAAATCCATAACGCTGGGCGAGGCTGGTTTAAAATAAGTTTTTACTAAAATAAAACGAGGAACCGACAAGCCTACAACCCCATCACGCTGGGCGAGGCTAGTTGAATTTAATTTTTTACTGAAATAAAAAGATGAACCAACAAGCCTAAAACCCCATAACGCCGGGCGAGGCTAGTTTAAAATAGTTTTTTACCGAAATAAAATGGGGAACCGAGAAGCCTACAACCCCATAACGCTGGGCGAGGCTAGTTTAAAAGAGTTTTTGACTAGAATAAAAAGATGAAACGACAAAACTACAACCCCATAACGCTGAGCGAGGCTGGTTTAAAATAAGTTTTTACTAAAATAAAACGAGGAACCGACAAGCCTACAACCCCATAACGCTAAGCGAGGCTAGTTTAAAATATTTTTTACTAAAATAAAAAGATGAAACGACAAGCCTACAACCCCATAACGCTGGGAGAGGCTAGTTTTAAATAGTTTTTTACTGAAATAAAACGAGGAACCGACAAGCCTACAACCCCATAACGCTGGGAGAGGCTAGTTTAAAATAGTTTTTTACTGAAATAAAACGGGGAACATTGAAGCCTACGACCCTGTCACGTGGGGCGAGGCTAGTTGAATTTAAGTTTTTACTAAAATAAAAAGATGAAACGACAAGCCTACAACCCCATAACGCTGGGAGAGGCTAGTTTTAAATAGTTTTTTACTGAAATAAAACGAGGAACCGACAAGCCTGAAACCTCATAACGCTGGGCGAGGCTAGTTGTAATTAATTTTTGACTAAAATAAAACGAGGAACCGACAAGCCTACAACCCCATAACGCTGAGCGAGGCTGGTTTAAAATAAGTTTTTACTAAAATAAAACGAGGAACCGACAAGCCTACAACCCCATAACGCTGGGCAAGGCTAGTTGAATTTAATTTTTTACTGAAATAAAAAGATGAACCAACAAGCCTAAAACCCCATAACGCCGGGCGAGGCTAGTTTAAAATAGTTTTTTACCGAAATAAAACGGGGAACCGAGAAGCCTACGACCCCATAACGCTGGGCGGGGCTAATTGAATTTAATTTTTTACTTTTTTACTAAAATAAAACGAGGAACCGACAAGCCTAAAACCCCATAACGCTGGGCGAGGCTAGTTTTAAAAAGTTTTTGACTAAAATAAAAAGATGAAACGACAAGCCTACAACCCCATAACGCTGGGCGAGGCTAGTTTAAAATAGTTTTTTACTGAAATAAAACGAGGAACCGAGAAGCCTACAACCCCATAACGCTGGGCGAGGCTAGTTGAATTTAATTTTTTACTTTTTTACTAAAATAAAACGAGGAACCGACAAACCTACAACCTCATAACGCTGGGCGAGGCTAGTTTCAAATAGTTTTTTACTAAAATAAAAAGATGAAACGAAAAGCCTACAAATCCATAACGCTGGGAGAGGCTGGTTTAAAATAAGTTTTTACTAAAATAAAACGAGGAACCGACAAGCCTACAACCCCATCACGCTGGGCAAGGCTAGTTGAATTAAATTTTTCACTTTTTTACTAAAATAAAACGAGGAACCGACAAGCCTACAACCCCATAACGCTGGGCGAGGCTAGTTTTAAATAGTTTTTTACTAAAATGCAAAGATGAAACGAAAAGCCTACAAATCCATAACGCTGGGCGAGGCTGGTTTAAAATAAGTTTTTACTAAAATAAAACGAGGAACCGACAAGCCTACAACCCCATCACGCTGGGCGAGGCTAGTTGAATTTAATTTTTTACTGAAATAAAAAGATGAACCAACAAGCCTAAAACCCCATAACGCCGGGCGAGGCTAGTTTAAAATAGTTTTTTACCGAAATAAAACGGGGAACCGAGAAGCCTACGACCCCATAACGCTGGGCGGGGCTAATTGAATTTAATTTTTTACTTTTTTACTAAAATAAAACGAGGAACCGACAAGCCTAAAACCCCATAACGCTGGGCGAGGCTAGTTTTAAATAGTTTTTTACTGAAATAAAACGAGGAACCGACAAGCCTACAACCCCATAACGCTGGGAGAGGCTAGTTTAAAATAGTTTTTTACTGAAATAAAACGGGGAACAGAGAAGCCTACGACCCTGTAACGTGGGGCGAGGCTAGTTGAATTTAAGTTTTTACTAAAATAAAAAGATGAAACGACAAGCCTACAACCCCATAACGCTGGGAGAGGCTAGTTTTAAATAGTTTTTTACTGAAATAAAACGAGGAACCGACAAGCCTAAAACCTCATAACGCTGGGCTAGGCTAGTTGAATTTAATTTTTTACTGAAATAAAAAGATGAACCAACAAGCCTAAGACCCCATAACGCTGAGCGAGGCTGGTTTAAAATAAGTTTTTACTAAAATAAAACGAGGAACCGACAAGCCTACAACCCCATAACGCTGGGCAAGGCTAGTTGAATTTAATTTTTTACTGAAATAAAAAGATGAACCAACAAGCCTAAAACCCCATAACGCCGGGCGAGGCTAGTTTAAAATAGTTTTTTACCGAAATAAAACGGGGAACCGAGAAGCCTACGATATCATAACGCTGGGCGGGGCTAATTGAATTTAATTTTTTACTTTTTTACTAAAATAAAACGAGGAACCGACAAGCCTAAAACCCCATAACGCTGGGCGAGGCTAGTTTTAAAGAGTTTTTGACTAAAATAAAAAGATGAAACGACAAGCCTACAACCCCATAACGCTGGGCGAGGCTAGTTTAAAATAGTTTTTTACTGAAATAAAACGAGGAACCGAGAAGCCTACAACCCTATAACGCTGGGCGAGGCTAGTTTTAAATAGTTTTTTACTAAAATAAAAAGATGAAACGACTAGCCTACGACCCCACAACGCTGGGCGAGGCTGGTTTAAAATAGTTTATTACTGAAATAAAACGGGGAACAGAGAAGCCTACGACCCTGTAACGTGGGGCGAGGCTAGTTGAATTTAAGTTTTTACTAAAATAAAAAGATGAAACGACAAGCCTACAACCCCATAACGCTGGGAGAGGCTAGTTTTAAATAGTTTTTTACTGAAATAAAACGAGGAACCGACAAGCCTGAAACCTCATAACGCTGGGCGAGGCTAGTTGTAATTAATTTTTGACTAAAATAAAACGAGGAACCGACAAGCCTACAACCCCATAACGCTGAGCGAGGCTGGTTTAAAATAAGTTTTTACTAAAATAAAACGAGGAACCGACAAGCCTACAACCCCATAACGCTGGGCGAGGCTAGTTTTAAATAGTTTTTTACTAAAATAAAAAGATGAAACGACACGCCTAAAACCCCATAACGCTGGGCGAGGCTAGTTTAAAATAGTTTTTTACTGAAATAAAACGGGGATCCGAGAAGCCTACGACCCCATAACGCTGGGCGAGGCTAGTTTAAAATAGTTTTTTACTGAAATAAAACGAGGAACCGACAAGCCTACAACCCCATAACTCTGGGCGAGGCTAGTTGAATTAAATTTTTCACTTTTTTACTAAAATAAAACGAGGAACCGACAAGCCTACAACCCCATAACGCTGGGCGAGGCTAGTTTTAAATAGTTTTTTACTAAAATGCAAAGATGAAACGAAAAGCCTACAAATCCATAACGCTGGGAGAGGCTGGTTTAAAATAAGTTTTTACTAAAATAAAACGAGGAACCGACAAGCCTACAACCCCATCACGCTGGGCGAGGCTAGTTGAATTTAATTTTTTACTGAAATAAAAAGATGAACCAACAAGCCTAAAACCCCATAACGCCGGGCGAGGCTAGTTTAAAATAGTTTTTTACCGAAATAAAACGGGGAACCGAGAAGCCTACGACCCCATAACGCTGGACGGGGCTAGTTGAATTTAATTTTTTACTTTTTAACTAAAATAAAACGAGGAACCGACAAGCCTACAACCCCATAACGCTGGGCGAGGCTAGTTTAAAATAGTTTTTTACTGAAATAAAACGAGGAACCGACAAGCCTACAACCCCATAACGCTGGGCGAGGCTAGTTGTAATTAATTTTTTACTAAAATAAAACGAGGAACCGACAAGCCTACAACCCCATAACGCTGGGGGAGGCTGGTTTATAATAAGTTTTTACTAAAATAAAAAGATGAAACGACACGCCTACAACCCCATAACGCTGGGCGAGGCGAGTTTAAAATAGTTTTTTACTGAAATAAAACGGGGATCCGAGAAGCCTACGACCCCATAACGCTGGGCGAGGCTAGTTTAAAATAGTTATTTACTGAAATAAAACGGGGAACCGACAAGCCTACAACCCCATTACGCTGGGCGAGGCTGGTTTAAAATAAGTTTTTACTAAAATAAAACGAGGAACCGACAAGCCTACAACCCCATAACGTAGGGCAAGGCTAGTTGAATTTAATTTTTTACTGAAATAAAAAGATGAACCAACAAGCCTAAAACCCCATAACGCCGGGCGAGGCTAGTTTAAAATAGTTTTTTACCGAAATAAAACGGGGAACCGAGAAGCCTACGACACCATAACGCTGGACGGGGCTAGTTGAATTTAATTTTTTACTTTTTAACTAAAATAAAACGAGGAACCGACAAGCCTACAACCCCATAACGCTGGGCGAGGCTAGTTTAAAATAGTTTTTTACTGAAATAAAACGGGGATCCGAGAAGCCTACGACCCCATAACGCTGGGCGAGGCTAGTTTAAAATAGTTTTTTACTGAAATAAAACGAGGAACCGACAAGCCTACAACCCCATAACGCTGGGCGAGGCAAGTTTTAAATAGTTTTTTACTTAAATAAAATGATGAAACGACAAGCCTACAACCCCGAAACGGTGGGCGAGGCGAGTTTAAAATAGTTTTTTACTGAAATAAAACGGGGATCCGAGAAGCCTACGACCCCATAACGCTGGGCGAGGCTAGTTTAAAATAGTTTTTTACTGAAATAAAACGAGGAACCGACAAGCCTACAACCCCATAACGCTGGGCGAGGCAAGTTTTAAATAGTTTTTTACTTAAATAAAATGATGAAACGACAAGCCTACAACCCCGAAACGGTGGGCGAGGCTAGTTTAAAATAGTTATTTACTGAAATAAAACGGGGAACCGACAAGCCTACAACCCCATTACGCTGGGCGAGGCTAGTTTTTAAGAGTTTTTGACTAAAATAAAAAGATGAAACGACAAGCCTACAACCCCATAACGCTGGGCGAGGCTAGTTTAAAATAGTTTTTTACTGAAATAAAACGAGGAACCGACAAGCCTACAACCTTATAACTCTGGGCGAGGCTAGTTGAATTAAATTTTTCACTTTTTTACTAAAATAAAACGAGGAACCGACAAGCCTACAACCCCATAACGCTGGGCGAGGCTAGTTGAATTGAATTTTTCACTTTTTTACTAAAATAAAACGAGGAACCGACAAGCCTACAACCCCATAACTCTGGGCGAGGCTAGTTGAATTAAATTTTTCACTTTTTTACTAAAATAAAACGAGGAACCGACAAGCCTACAACCCCATAACGCTGGGCGAGGCTAGTTTTAAATAGTTTTTTACTAAAATGCAAAGATGAAACGAAAAGCCTACAAATCCATAACGCTGGGAGAGGCTGGTTTAAAATAAGTTTTTACTAAAATAAAACGAGGAACCGACAAGCCTACAACCCCATCACGCTGGGCAAGGCTAGTTGAATTATATTTTTCACTTTTTTACTAAAATAAAACGAGGAACCGACAAGCCTACAACCCCATAACGCTGGGCGAGGCGAGTTTTAAATAGTTTTTTACTAAAATGCAAAGATGAAACGAAAAGCCTACAAATCCATAACGCTGGGCGAGGCTGGTTTAAAATAAGTTTTTACTAAAATAAAACGAGGAACCGACAAGCCTACAACCCCATCACGCTGGGCGAGGCTAGTTGAATTTAATTTTTTACTGAAATAAAAAGATGAACCAACAAGCCTAAAACCCCATAACGCCGGGCGAGGCTAGTTTAAAATAGTTTTTTACCGAAATAAAATGGGGAACCGAGAAGCCTACAACCCCATAACGCTGGGCGAGGCTAGTTTAAAAGAGTTTTTGACTAGAATAAAAAGATGAAACGACAAAACTACAACCCCATAACGCTGAGCGAGGCTGGTTTAAAATAAGTTTTTACTAAAATAAAACGAGGAACCGACAAGCCTACAACCCCATAACGCTGGGCGAGGCTAGTTTAAAAGAGTTTTAGGCTAGAATAAAAAGATGAAACGACAAGCCTACAACCCCATAACGCTGAGCGAGGCTGGTTTAAAATAAGTTTTTACTAAAATAAAACGAGGAACCGACAAGCCTACAACCCCATAACGCTGAGCGAGGCTAGTTTTAAATATTTTTTACTAAAATAAAAAGATGAAACGACAAGCCTACAACCCCATAACGCTGGGAGAGGCTAGTTTTAAATAGTTTTTTACTGAAATAAAACGAGGAACCGACAAGCCTACAACCCCATAACGCTGGGAGAGGCTAGTTTAAAATAGTTTTTTACTGAAATAAAACGGAGAACAGAGAAGCCTACGACCCTGTAACGTGGGGCGAGGCTAGTTGAATTTAAGTTTTTACTAAAATAAAAAGATGAAACGACAAGCCTACAACCCCATAACGCTGGGAGAGGCTAGTTTTAAATAGTTTTTTACTGAAATAAAACGAGGAACCGACAAGCCTACAACCTTATAACTCTGGGCGAGGCTAGTTGAATTAAATTTTTCACTTTTTTACTAAAATAAAACGAGGAACCGACAAGCCTACAACCCCATAACGCTGGGCGAGGCTAGTTGAATTGAATTTTTCACTTTTTTACTAAAATAAAACGAGGAACCGACAAGCCTACAACCCCATAACTCTGGGCGAGGCTAGTTGAATTAAATTTTTCACTTTTTTACTAAAATAAAACGAGGAACCGACAAGCCTACAACCCCATAACGCTGGGCGAGGCTAGTTTTAAATAGTTTTTTACTAAAATGCAAAGATGAAACGAAAAGCCTACAAATCCATAACGCTGGGAGAGGCTGGTTTAAAATAAGTTTTTACTAAAATAAAACGAGGAACCGACAAGCCTACAACCCCATCACGCTGGGCAAGGCTAGTTGAATTAAATTTTTCACTTTTTTACTAAAATAAAACGAGGAACCGACAAGCCTACAACCCCATAACGCTGGGCGAGGCTAGTTTTAAATAGTTTTTTACTAAAATGCAAAGATGAAACGAAAAGCCTACAAATCCATAACGCTGGGCGAGGCTGGTTTAAAATAAGTTTTTACTAAAATAAAACGAGGAACCGACAAGCCTACAACCCCATAACGCTGGGCGAGGCTAGTTTAAAATAGTTTTTTACTGAAATAAAACGAGGAACCGACAAGCCTACAACCTTATAACTCTGGGCGAGGCTAGTTGAATTAAATTTTTCACTTTTTTACTAAAATAAAACGAGGAACCGACAAGCCTACAACCCCATAACGCTGGGCGAGGCTAGTTGAATTGAATTTTTCACTTTTTTACTAAAATAAAACGAGGAACCGACAAGCCTACAACCCCATAACTCTGGGCGAGGCTAGTTGAATTAAATTTTTCACTTTTTTACTAAAATAAAACGAGGAACCGACAAGCCTACAACCCCATAACGCTGGGCGAGGCTAGTTTTAAATAGTTTTTTACTAAAATGCAAAGATGAAACGAAAAGCCTACAAATCCATAACGCTGGGAGAGGCTGGTTTAAAATAAGTTTTTACTAAAATAAAACGAGGAACCGACAAGCCTACAACCCCATCACGCTGGGCAAGGCTAGTTGAATTATATTTTTCACTTTTTTACTAAAATAAAACGAGGAACCGACAAGCCTACAACCCCATAACGCTGGGCGAGGCGAGTTTTAAATAGTTTTTTACTAAAATGCAAAGATGAAACGAAAAGCCTACAAATCCATAACGCTGGGCGAGGCTGGTTTAAAATAAGTTTTTACTAAAATAAAACGAGGAACCGACAAGCCTACAACCCCATCACGCTGGGCGAGGCTAGTTGAATTTAATTTTTTACTGAAATAAAAAGATGAACCAACAAGCCTAAAACCCCATAACGCCGGGCGAGGCTAGTTTAAAATAGTTTTTTACCGAAATAAAATGGGGAACCGAGAAGCCTACAACCCCATAACGCTGGGCGAGGCTAGTTTAAAAGAGTTTTTGACTAGAATAAAAAGATGAAACGACAAAACTACAACCCCATAACGCTGAGCGAGGCTGGTTTAAAATAAGTTTTTACTAAAATAAAACGAGGAACCGACAAGCCTACAACCCCATAACGCTGGGCGAGGCTAGTTTAAAAGAGTTTTAGGCTAGAATAAAAAGATGAAACGACAAGCCTACAACCCCATAACGCTGAGCGAGGCTGGTTTAAAATAAGTTTTTACTAAAATAAAACGAGGAACCGACAAGCCTACAACCCCATAACGCTGAGCGAGGCTAGTTTTAAATATTTTTTACTAAAATAAAAAGATGAAACGACAAGCCTACAACCCCATAACGCTGGGAGAGGCTAGTTTTAAATAGTTTTTTACTGAAATAAAACGAGGAACCGACAAGCCTACAACCCCATAACGCTGGGAGAGGCTAGTTTAAAATAGTTTTTTACTGAAATAAAACGGAGAACAGAGAAGCCTACGACCCTGTAACGTGGGGCGAGGCTAGTTGAATTTAAGTTTTTACTAAAATAAAAAGATGAAACGACAAGCCTACAACCCCATAACGCTGGGAGAGGCTAGTTTTAAATAGTTTTTTACTGAAATAAAACGAGGAACCGACAAGCCTACAACCTTATAACTCTGGGCGAGGCTAGTTGAATTAAATTTTTCACTTTTTTACTAAAATAAAACGAGGAACCGACAAGCCTACAACCCCATAACGCTGGGCGAGGCTAGTTGAATTGAATTTTTCACTTTTTTACTAAAATAAAACGAGGAACCGACAAGCCTACAACCCCATAACTCTGGGCGAGGCTAGTTGAATTAAATTTTTCACTTTTTTACTAAAATAAAACGAGGAACCGACAAGCCTACAACCCCATAACGCTGGGCGAGGCTAGTTTTAAATAGTTTTTTACTAAAATGCAAAGATGAAACGAAAAGCCTACAAATCCATAACGCTGGGAGAGGCTGGTTTAAAATAAGTTTTTACTAAAATAAAACGAGGAACCGACAAGCCTACAACCCCATCACGCTGGGCAAGGCTAGTTGAATTAAATTTTTCACTTTTTTACTAAAATAAAACGAGGAACCGACAAGCCTACAACCCCATAACGCTGGGCGAGGCTAGTTTTAAATAGTTTTTTACTAAAATGCAAAGATGAAACGAAAAGCCTACAAATCCATAACGCTGGGCGAGGCTGGTTTAAAATAAGTTTTTACTAAAATAAAACGAGGAACCGACAAGCCTACAACCCCATCACGCTGGGCGAGGCTAGTTGAATTTAATTTTTTACTGAAATAAAAAGATGAACCAACAAGCCTAAAACCCCATAACGCCGGGCGAGGCTAGTTTAAAATAGTTTTTTACCGAAATAAAATGGGGAACCGAGAAGCCTACAACTCCATAACGCTGGGCGAGGCTAGTTTAAAAGAGTTTTTGACTAGAATAAAAAGATGAAACGACAAAACTACAACCCCATAACGCTGAGCGAGGCTGGTTTAAAATAAGTTTTTACTAAAATAAAACGAGGAACCGACAAGCCTACAACCCCATAACGCTGGGCGAGGCTAGTTTAAAAGAGTTTTAGGCTAGAATAAAAAGATGAAACGACAAGCCTACAACCCCATAACGCTGAGCGAGGCTGGTTTAAAATAAGTTTTTACTAAAATAAAACGAGGAACCGACAAGCCTACAACCCCATAACGCTGAGCGAGGCTAGTTTTAAATATTTTTTACTAAAATAAAAAGATGAAACGACAAGCCTACAACCCCATAACGCTGGGAGAGGCTAGTTTTAAATAGTTTTTTACTGAAATAAAACGAGGAACCGACAAGCCTACAACCCCATAACGCTGGGAGAGGCTAGTTTAAAATAGTTTTTTACTGAAATAAAACGGGGAACAGAGAAGCCTACGACCCTGTAACGTGGGGCGAGGCTAGTTGAATTTAAGTTTTTACTAAAATAAAAAGATGAAACGACAAGCCTACAACCCCATAACGCTGGGAGAGGCTAGTTTTAAATAGTTTTTTACTGAAATAAAACGAGGAACCGACAAGCCTAAAACCTCATAACGCTGGGCGAGGCTAGTTGTAATTAATTTTTGACTAAAATAAAACGAGGAACCGACAAGCCTACAACCCCATAACGCTGAGCGAGGCTGGTTTAAAATAAGTTTTTACTAAAATAAAACGAGGAACCGACAAGCCTACAACCCCATAACGCTGGGCAAGGCTAGTTGAATTTAATTTTTTACTGAAATAAAAAGATGAACCAACAAGCCTAAAACCCCATAACGCCGGGCGAGGCTAGTTTAAAATAGTTTTTTACCGAAATAAAACGGGGAACCGAGAAGCCTACGACCCCATAACGCTGGGCGGGGCTAATTGAATTTAATTTTTTACTTTTTTACTAAAATAAAACGAGGAACCGACAAGCCTAAAACCCCATAACGCTGGGCGAGGCTAGTTTTAAAGAGTTTTTGACTAAAAAAAAAAGATGAAACGACAAGCCTAACACCCCATAACGCTGGGCGAGGCTAGTTTAAAATAGTTTTTTACTGAAATAAAACGAGGAACCGAGAAGCCTACAACCCCATAACGCTGGGCGAGGCTAGTTGAGTTTAATTTTTTACTTTTTTACTAAAATAAAAGGAGGAACCGACAAACCTACAACCTCATAACGCTGGGCGAGGCTAGTTTCAAATAATTTTTTACTAAAATAAAAAGATGAAACGACAAGCCTACGAACCCATAACGCTGGGCGAGGCAAGTTTTAACTAGTTTTTTACTGAAATAAAACAAGGAACCGACAAGCCTACAACCCCATAACGCTGGGCGAGGCTAGTTTTAAATAGTTTTTTACTAAAATAAAAAGATGAAACGACACGCCTAAAACCCCATAACGCTGGGCGAGGCTAGTTTAAAATAGTTTTTTACTGAAATAAAACGGGGATCCGAGAAGCCTACGACCCCATAACGCTGGGCGAGGCTAGTTTAAAATAGTTTTTTACTGAAATAAAACGAGGAACCGACAAGCCTACAACCCCATAACGCTGGGCGAGGCTAGTTTTAAATAGTTTTTTACTTAAATAAAATGATGAAACGACAAGCCTACAACCCCGAAACGGTGGGCGAGGCTAGTTTAAAATAGTTATTTACTGAAATAAAACGGGGAACCGACAAGCCTACAACCCCATTACGCTGGGCGAGGCTAGTTTTTAAGAGTTTTTGACTAAAATAAAAAGATGAAACGACAAGCCTACAACCCCATAACGCTGGGCGAGGCTAGTTTAAAATAGTTTTTTACTGAAATAAAACGAGGAACCGACAAGCCTACAACCCCATAACTCTGGGCGAGGCTAGTTGAATTTAATTTTTCACTTTTTTACTAAAATAAAACGAGGAACCGACAAGCCTACAACCCCATAACGCTGGGCGAGGCTAGTTTTAAATAGTTTTTTACTAAAATGCAAAGATGAAACGAAAAGCCTACAAATCCATAACGCTGGGAGAGGCTGGTTTAAAATAAGTTTTTACTAAAATAAAACGAGGAACCGACAAGCCTACAACCCCATCACGCTGGGCGAGGCTAGTTGAATTTAATTTTTTACTGAAATAAAAAGATGAACCAACAAGACTAAAACCCCATAACGCCGGGCGAGGCTAGTTTAAAATAGTTTTTTACCGAAATAAAACGGGGAACCGAGAAGCCTACGACCCCATAACGCTGGACGGGGCTAGTTGAATTTAATTTTTTACTTTTTAACTAAAATAAAACGAGGAACCGACAAGCCTACAACCCCATAACGCTGGGCGAGGCTAGTTTAAAATAGTTTTTTACTGAAATAAAACGAGGAACCGACAAGCCTACATTCCCATAACGCTGGGCGAGGCTAGTTGAATTTAATTTTTTACTTTTTAACTAAAATAAAACGAGGAACCGACAAGGCTACAACCCCATAACGCTGGGCGAGGCTAGTTGTAATTAATTTTTTACTAAAATAAAACGAGGAACCAACAAGCCTACCATCCCATAACGCTGGGCAGGGCTAGGTGAATTTAATCTTTTTTTTAAATAAAACGAGGAACTGACAAGCCTACAACCCCATATCGCTGGGCGAGGCTAGTTGTAATTAATTTTTTACTAAAATAAAACGAGGAACCGACAAGCCTACAACCCCATAACGCTGGGGGAGGCTGGTTTATAATAAGTTTTTACTAAAATAAAAAGATGAAACGACACGCCTACAACCCCATAACGCTGGGCGAGGCTAGTTTCAAATAGTTTTTTACTGAAATAAAACGGGGATCCGAGAAGCCTACGACCCCATAACGCTGGGCGAGGCTAGTTTAAAATAGTTTTTTACTGAAATAAAACGAGGAACCGACAAGCCTACAACCCCATAACTCTGGGCGAGGCTAGTTGAATTAAATTTTTCACTTTTTTACTAAAATAAAACGAGGAACCGACAAGCCTACAACCCCATAACGCTGGGCGAGGCTAGTTTTAAATAGTTTTTTACTAAAATGCAAAGATGAAACGAAAAGCCTACAAATCCATAACGCTGGGAGAGGCTGGTTTAAAATAAGTTTTTACTAAAATAAAACGAGGAACCGACAAGCCTACAACCCCATCACGCTGGGCGATGCTAGTTTTTAAGAGTTTTTGACTAAAATAAAAAGATGAAACGACAAGCCTACAACCCCATAACGCTGGGCGAGGCTAGTTTAAAATAGTTTTTTACTGAAATAAAACGAGGAACCGACAAGCCTACAACCCCATAACTCTGGGCGAGGCTAGTTGAATTAAATTTTTTACTTTTTAACTAAAATAAAACGAGGAACCGACAAGCCTACAACCCCATAACGCTGGGCGAGGCTAGTTGAATTTAATTTTTCACTTTTTTACTAAAATAAAACGAGGAACCGACAAGCCTACAACCCCATAACGCTGGGCGAGGCTAGTTTTAAATAGTTTTTTACTGAAATAAAACGGGGATCCGAAAAGCCTACGACCCCATAACGCTGGGCGAGGCTAGTTTAAAATAGTTTTTTACTGAAATAAAACGAGGAACCGACAAGCCTACAACCCCATAACGTTGGGCAAGGCTAGTTTTAAATAGTTTTTTACTTAAATAAAATGATGAAACGACAAGCCTACAACCCCGAAACGGTGGGCGAGGCTAGTTTAAAATAGTTATTTACTGAAATAAAACGGGGAACCGACAAGCCTACAACCCCATAACGCTGGGTGAGGCTAGTTTAAAATAGTTTTTTACTGAAATAAAACGAGGAACCGACAAGCCTACAACCCCATAACGCTGGGCGAGGCTAGTTGAATTTAATTTTTTACTTTTTAACTTAAATAAAACGAGGAACCGACAAGGCTACAACCCCATAACGCTGGGCGAGTCTAGTTGTAATTAATTTTTTACTAAAATAAAACGAGGAACCAACAAGCCTACCATCCCATAACGCTGGGCAGGGCTAAGTGAATTTAATCTTTTTTTTAAATAAAACGAGGAACCGACAAGCCTACAACCCCATAACGCTGGGCGAGGCTAGTTGTAATTAATTTTTTACTAAAATAAAACGAGGAACTGACAAGCCTACAACCCCATAACGCTGGGCAAGGCTAATTTAAAATAGTTTTTTACTGGAATCAAACGAGGAACTGACAAGCCTGTGACCCCATAACGCTGGGCGAGGCGAGTTGAATTTAATTTTTTACTAAAATAAAACGAGAAACCGACAAGCCTACAACCCCATAACGCTGGGCGGGGCTAGTTGAATTTAATTTTTTACCAAAAAAAAACGAGGAACCGACAAGCCTACAACTCCATAACGCTGGGCGAGGCTAGTTTTAAAGAGTTTTTGACTAAAATAAAAAGATGAAACGACAAGCCTACAACCCCATAACGCTGGGCGAGGCTGGTTTAAAATAAGTTTTTACTAAAATAAAACGAGGAATCAACAAGCCTACAACCCCATAACGCTGGGCGGGACTAGTTGAATTTAATTTTTTACTAAAATAGAACGAGGAACTGACAAGCCTACAACCCCATAACTCTGGGCGAGGCTGGTTTAAAATAAGTTTTTACTGAAATAAAACGAGGAACCAACAAGCCTACAACCCCATAACGCTGGGCGAGGCTAGTTTTAAATAGTTTTTTACTCAAATACAAAGATGAAACGACAAGCCTACAACCCCATAACGCTGGGCGAGGCTAATTTAAAATAGTTTTTTACTGAAATCAAACGAGGAACTGACAAGCCTGTGACCCCATAACGCTGGTCGAGGCTAGTTGAATTTAATTTTTTACTAAAATAAAACGAGAAACCGACAAGCCTACAACCCCATAACGCTGGGCGGGGCTAGTTGAATTTAATTTTTTACTAAAAAAAAACGAGGAACCGACAAGCCTACAACCCCATAACGCTGGGCGAGGCTAGTTTTAAAGAGTTTTTGACTAAAATAAAAAGATGAAACGACAAGCCTACAACCCCATAACGCTGGGCGAGGCTGGTTTAAAATAAGTTTTTACTAAAATAAAACGAGGAATCAACAAGCCTACAACCCCATAACGCTGGGCGGGACTAGTTGAATTTAATTTTTTACTAAAATAGAACGAGGAACTGACAAGCCTACAACCCCATAACTCTGGGCGAGGCTGGTTTAAAATAAGTTTTTACTGAAATAAAACGAGGATCCGACAGCCCACAACCCCATAACGCTGGGCGAGGCTAGTTGAATTTAATTTTTTACTTTTTTACTAAAATAAAAGTAGGAACCGACAAGCCTACAACCCTATAACGCTAGGCGAGGCTAGTTTTGAATAGTTTTTTACTGAAATAAAACGGGGAACCGAGAAGCCTACGACCCCATAACGATGGGCAGGGCTAGTTGAATTTAATTTTTTACTGAAATAAAATGATGAACCAACAAGCCTAAAACCCCATAACGCCAGGTGAGGCCAGTTTAAAATAGTCTTTTACCGAAATAAAACGAGGAACCGAGAAGCCTACGACCCCATAACGCTGGGCGAGGCTAGTTTTAAAGAGTTTTTGACTAAAATAAAAAGATGAAACGACAAGCCTACAACCCCATAACGCTGGGCGAGGCTGGTTTAAAATAAGTTTTTACCAAAATAAAACGAGGAATCAACAAGCCTACGACCCCATAACGCTGGGCGAGGCTAGTTTTAAAGAAATTTTGACTAAAATAAAAAGATGAAACGACAAGCCTACAATCCCATAACGCTGGGCGAGGCTGGTTTAAAATAAGTTTTTACCAAAAAAAAAAAAAGGAACCGACAAGCCTACAACCCCATAACGCTGGGCGAGGCTAGTTTTAAAGAGTTTTTTACTGAAATAAAACGAGGAACCGACAAGCCTACAACCCCATAACTCTGGGCGAGGCTAGTTGAATTAAATATTTCACTTTTTTACTAAAATAAAACGAGGAACCGACAAGCCTACAACCCCATCACGCTGGGCGAGGCTAGTTTTAAATAGTTTTTTACTTAAATAAAATGATGAAACGACAAGCCTACAACCCCGAAACGGTGGGCGAGGCTAGTTTAAAATAGTTATTTACTGAAATAAAACGGGGAACCGACAAGCCTACAACCCCATTACGCTGGGCGAGGCTAGTTTTTAAGAGTTTTTGACTAAAATAAAAAGATGAAACGACAAGCCTACAACCCCATAACGCTGGGCGAGGCTAGTTTAAAATAGTTTTTTACTGAAATAAAACGAGGAACCGACAAGCCTACAACCCCATAACTCTGGGCGAGGCTAGTTGAATTTAATTTTTCACTTTTTTACTAAAATAAAACGAGGAACCGACAAGCCTACAACCCCATAACGCTGGGCGAGGCTAGTTTTAAATAGTTTTTTACTAAAATGCAAAGATGAAACGAAAATCCTACAAATCCATAACGCTGGGAGAGGCTGGTTTAAAATAAGTTTTTACTAAAATAAAACGAGGAACCGACAAGCCTACAACCCCATCACGCTGGGCGAGGCTAGTTGAATTTAATTTTTTACTGAAATAAAAAGATGAACCAACAAGACTAAAACCCCATAACGCCGGGCGAGGCTAGTTTAAAATAGTTTTTTACCGAAATAAAACGGGGAACCGAGAAGCCTACGACCCCATAACGCTGGACGGGGCTAGTTGAATTTAATTTTTTACTTTTTAACTAAAATAAAACGAGGAACCGACAAGCCTACAACCCCATAACGCTGGGCGAGGCTAGTTTAAAATAGTTTTTTACTGAAATAAAACGAGGAACCGACAAGCCTACATTCCCATAACGCTGGGCGAGGCTAGTTGAATTTAATTTTTTACTTTTTAACTAAAATAAAACGAGGAACCGACAAGGCTACAACCCCATAACGCTGGGCGAGGCTAGTTGTAATTAATTTTTTACTAAAATAAAACGAGGAACCAACAAGCCTACCATCCCATAACGCTGGGCAGGGCTAGGTGAATTTAATCTTTTTTTTAAATAAAACGAGGAACTGACAAGCCTACAACCCCATATCGCTGGGCGAGGCTAGTTGTAATTAATTTTTTACTAAAATAAAACGAAAAAACCGACAAGCCTACAACCCCATAACGCTGGGGGAGGCTGGTTTATAATAAGTTTTTACTAAAATAAAAAGATGAAACGACACGCCTACAACCCCATAACGCTGGGCGAGGCTAGTTTCAAATAGTTTTTTACTGAAATAAAACGGGGATCCGAGAAGCCTACGACCCCATAACGCTGGGCGAGGCTAGTTTAAAATAGTTTTTTACTGAAATAAAACGAGGAACCGACAAGCCTACAACCCCATAACGCTGGGCGAGGCTAGTTTTAAATAGTTTTTTACTTAAATAAAATGATGAAACGACAAGCCTACAACCCCGAAACGGTGGGCGAGGCTAGTTTAAAATAGTTATTTACTGAAATAAAACGGGGAACCGACAAGCCTACAACCCCATTACGCTGGGCGAGGCTAGTTTTTAAGAGTTTTTGACTAAAATAAAAAGATGAAACGACAAGCCTACAACCCCATAACGCTGGGCGAGGCTAGTTTAAAATAGTTTTTTACTGAAATAAAACGAGGAACCGACAAGCCTACAACCCCATAACTCTGGGCGAGGCTAGTTGAATTAAATTTTTCACTTTTTTACTAAAATAAAACGAGGAACCGACAAGCCTACAACCCCATAACGCTGGGCGAGGCTAGTTTTAAATAGTTTTTTACTAAAATGCAAAGATGAAACGAAAAGCCTACAAATCCATAACGCTGGGAGAGGCTGGTTTAAAATAAGTTTTTACTAAAATAAAACGAGGAACCGACAAGCCTACAACCCCATCACGCTGGGCGATGCTAGTTTTTAAGAGTTTTTGACTAAAATAAAAAGATGAAACGACAAGCCTACAACCCCATAACGCTGGGCGAGGCTAGTTTAAAATAGTTTTTTACTGAAATAAAACGAGGAACCGACAAGCCTACAACCCCATAACTCTGGGCGAGGCTAGTTGAATTAAATTTTTTACTTTTTAACTAAAATAAAACGAGGAACCGACAAGCCTACAACCCCATAACGCTGGGCGAGGCTAGTTGAATTTAATTTTTCACTTTTTTACTAAAATAAAACGAGGAACCGACAAGCCTACAACCCCATAACGCTGGGCGAGGCTAGTTTTAAATAGTTTTTTACTGAAATAAAACGGGGATCCGAAAAGCCTACGACCCCATAACGCTGGGCGAGGCTAGTTTAAAATAGTTTTTTACTGAAATAAAACGAGGAACCGACAAGCCTACAACCTCATAACGTTGGGCAAGGCTAGTTTTAAATAGTTTTTTACTTAAATAAAATGATGAAACGACAAGCCTACAACCCCGAAACGGTGGGCGAGGCTAGTTTAAAATAGTTATTTACTGAAATAAAACGGGGAACCGACAAGCCTACAACCCCATAACGCTGGGTGAGGCTAGTTTAAAATAGTTTTTTACTGAAATAAAACGAGGAACCGACAAGCCTACAACCCCATAACGCTGGGCGAGGCTAGTTGAATTTAATTTTTTACTTTTTAACTTAAATAAAACGAGGAACCGACAAGGCTACAACCCCATAACGCTGGGCGAGTCTAGTTGTAATTAATTTTTTACTAAAATAAAACGAGGAACCAACAAGCCTACCATCCCATAACGCTGGGCAGGGCTAAGTGAATTTAATCTTTTTTTTAAATAAAACGAGGAACCGACAAGCCTACAACCCCATAACGCTGGGCGAGGCTAGTTGTAATTAATTTTTTACTAAAATAAAACGAGGAACTGACAAGCCTACAACCCCATAACGCTGGGCAAGGCTAATTTAAAATAGTTTTTTACTGGAATCAAACGAGGAACTGACAAGCCTGTGACCCCATAACGCTGGGCGAGGCGAGTTGAATTTAATTTTTTACTAAAATAAAACGAGAAACCGACAAGCCTACAACCCCATAACGCTGGGCGGGGCTAGTTGAATTTAATTTTTTACTAAAAAAAAACGAGGAACCGACAAGCCTACAACTCCATAACGCTGGGCGAGGCTAGTTTTAAAGAGTTTTTGACTAAAAGAAAAAGATGAAACGACAAGCCTACAACCCCATAACGCTGGGCGAGGCTGGTTTAAAATAAGTTTTTACTAAAATAAAACGAGGAATCAACAAGCCTACAACCCCATAACGCTGGGCGGGACTAGTTGAATTTAATTTTTTACTAAAATAGAACGAGGAACTGACAAGCCTACAACCCCATAACTCTGGGCGAGGCTGGTTTAAAATAAGTTTTTACTGAAATAAAACGAGGAACCAACAAGCCTACAACCCCATAACGCTGGGCGAGGCTAGTTTTAAATAGTTTTTTACTCAAATACAAAGATGAAACGACAAGCCTACAACCCCATAACGCTGGGCGAGGCTAATTTAAAATAGTTTTTTACTGAAATCAAACGAGGAACTGACAAGCCTGTGACCCCATAACGCTGGTCGAGGCTAGTTGAATTTAATTTTTTACTAAAATAAAACGAGAAACCGACAAGCCTACAACCCCATAACGCTGGGCGGGGCTAGTTGAATTTAATTTTTTACTAAAAAAAAACGAGGAACCGACAAGCCTACAACCCCATAACGCTGGGCGAGGCTAGTTTTAAAGAGTTTTTGACTAAAATAAAAAGATGAAACGACAAGCCTACAACCCCATAACGCTGGGCGAGGCTGGTTTAAAATAAGTTTTTACTAAAATAAAACGAGGAATCAACAAGCCTACAACCCCATAACGCTGGGCGGGACTAGTTGAATTTAATTTTTTACTAAAATAGAACGAGGAACTGACAAGCCTACAACCCCATAACTCTGGGCGAGGCTGGTTTAAAATAAGTTTTTACTGAAATAAAACGAGGATCCGACAGCCCACAACCCCATAACGCTGGGCGAGGCTAGTTGAATTTAATTTTTTACTTTTTTACTAAAATAAAAGTAGGAACCGACAAGCCTACAACCCTATAACGCTAGGCGAGGCTAGTTTTGAATAGTTTTTTACTGAAATAAAACGGGGAACCGAGAAGCCTACGACCCCATAACGATGGGCAGGGCTAGTTGAATTTAATTTTTTACTGAAATAAAATGATGAACCAACAAGCCTAAAACCCCATAACGCCAGGTGAGGCCAGTTTAAAATAGTCTTTTACCGAAATAAAACGAGGAACCGAGAAGCCTACGACCCCATAACGCTGGGCGAGGCTAGTTTTAAAGAGTTTTTGACTAAAATAAAAAGATGAAACGACAAGCCTACGACCCCATAACGCTGGGCGAGGCTAGTTTTAAAGAAATTTTGACTAAAATAAAAAGATGAAACGACAAGCCTACAATCCCATAACGCTGGGCGAGGCTGGTTTAAAATAAGTTTTTACCAAAAAAAAAAAAAGGAACCGACAAGCCTACAACCCCATAACGCTGGGCGAGGCTAGTTTTAAAGAGTTTTTTACTGAAATAAAACGAGGAACCGACAAGCCTACAACCCCATAACTCTGGGCGAGGCTAGTTGAATTAAATATTTCACTTTTTTACTAAAATAAAACGAGGAACCGACAAGCCTACAACCCCATCACGCTGGGCGAGGCTAGTTGAATTTAATTTTTTACTGAAATAAAAAGATGAACCAACAAGCCTAAAACCCCATAACGCCGGGCGAGGCTAGTTTAAAATAGTTTTTTACCGAAATAAAACGGGGAACCGAGAAGCCTACGACTCCATAACGCTGGACGGGGGTAGTTGAATTTAATTTTTTACTTTTTTACTAAAATAAAACGAGGAACCGACAAGCCTACAACCCCATAACGCTGGGCGAGGCTAGTTTAAAAGAGTTTTTGACTAGAATAAAAAGATGAAACGAAAAGCCTACAACCCCATAACGCTGGGCGAGGCTAGTTTTAAATAGTTTTTTACTGAAATAAAAAGAGGAACTGACAAGCCTACAATCCCATAACGCTTGGCGAGGCTAGTTGAATTTAATTTTTTACTTTTTAACTAAAATAAAACGAGGAACCGACAAGGCTACAACCTCATAACGCTGGGCAATGCTAGTTGTAATTAATTTTTTACTAAAATAAAACGAGGAACCAACAAGCCTACCATCCCATAACGCTGGGCAGGGCTAGGTGAATTTAATTTTTTTTTTAAATAAAACGAGGAACCGA
Source organism: Encarsia formosa (assembly GCA_038277355.1). Taxonomy (NCBI): domain Eukaryota; kingdom Metazoa; phylum Arthropoda; class Insecta; order Hymenoptera; family Aphelinidae; genus Encarsia; species Encarsia formosa. The sequence continues at coordinate 55,074,077 of CM076186.1, forward strand.
CAAGCCTACAACCCCATAACGCTGGGCGAGGCTAGTTGTAATTAATTATTTACTAAAATAATACGAGGAACCGACAAGCCTACAACCCCATAACGCTGGGGGAGGCTGGTTTATAATAAGTTTTTACTAAAATAAAACGAGGAACCAACAAGCCTACAACCCCATAACGCTGGGCGAGGCTAGTTTTAAATAGTTTTTTACTCAAATAAAAAGATGAAACGACAAGCCTACAACCCCATAACGCTGGGCGAGGCTCATTTAAAATAGTTTTTTACTGAAATCAAACGAGGAACTGACAAGCCTGTGACCCCATAACGCTGGGCGAGGCTAGTTGAATTTAATTTTTTACTAAAATAAAACGAGAAACTGACAAGCCTACAACCCCATAACGCTGGGCGGGGCTAGTTGAATTTAATTTTTTACTAAAAAATAACGAGGAACCGACAAGCCTACAACCCCAAAACGCTGGGCGAGGCTAGTTTAAAAGAGTTTTTGACTAGAATAAAAAGATGAAACGACAAGCCTACAACCCCATAACGCTGGGCGAGGCTAGTTTTAAATAGTTTTTTACTGAAATAAAAAGAGGAACTGACAAGCCTACAATCCCATAACGCTTGGCGAGGCTAGTTGAATTTAATTTTTTACTTTTTAACTAAAATAAAACGAGGAACCGACAAGGCTACAACCCCATAACGCTGGGCGAGGCTAGTTGTAATTAATTTTTTACTAAAATAAAACGAGGAACCAACAAGCCTACCATCCCATAACGCTGGGCAGGGCTAGGTGAATTTAATCTTTTTTTTAAATAAAACGAGGAACCGACAAGCCTACAACCCCATAACGCTGGGCGAGGCTAGTTGTAATTAATTTTTTACTAAAATAAAACGAGGAACCGACAAGCCTACAACCCCATAACGCTGGGGGAGGCTGGTTTATAATAAGTTTTTACTAAAATAAAACGAGGAACCAACAAGCCTACAACCCCATAACGCTGGGCGAGGCTAGTTTTAAATAGTTTTTTTCTCAAATAAAAAGATGAAACGACAAGCCTACAACCCCATAACGCTGGGCAAGGCTAATTTAAAATAGTTTTTTACTGGAATCAAACGAGGAACTGACAAGCCTGTGACCCCATAACGCTGGGCGAGGCGAGTTGAATTTAATTTTTTACTAAAATAAAACGAGAAACCGACAAGCCTACAACCCCATAACGCTGGGCGGGGCTAGTTGAATTTAATTTTTTACTAAAAAAAAACGAGGAACCGACAAGCCTACAACTCCATAACGCTGGGCGAGGCTAGTTTTAAAGAGTTTTTGACTAAAATAAAAAGATGAAACGACAAGCCTACAACCCCATAACGCTGGGCGAGGCTGGTTTAAAATAAGTTTTTACTAAAATAAAACGAGGAATCAACAAGCCTACAACCCCATAACGCTGGGCGGGACTAGTTGAATTTAATTTTTTACTAAAATAGAACGAGGAACTGACAAGCCTACAACCCCATAACTCTGGGCGAGGCTGGTTTAAAATAAGTTTTTACTGAAATAAAACGAGGAACCAACAAGCCTACAACCCCATAACGCTGGGCGAGGCTAGTTTTAAATAATTTTTTACTCAAATACAAAGATGAAACGACAAGCCTACAACCCCATAACGCTGGGCGAGGCTAATTTAAAATAGTTTTTTACTGAAATCAAACGAGGAACTGACAAGCCTGTGACCCCATAACGCTGGTCGAGGCTAGTTGAATTTAATTTTTTACTAAAATAAAACGAGAAACCGACAAGCCTACAACCCCATAACGCTGGGCGGGGCTAGTTGAATTTAATTTTTTACTAAAAAAAAACGAGGAACCGACAAGCCTACAACCCCATAACGCTGGGCGAGGCTAGTTTTAAAGAGTTTTTGACTAAAATAAAAAGATGAAACGACAAGCCTACAACCCCATAACGCTGGGCGAGGCTGGTTTAAAATAAGTTTTTACTAAAATAAAACGAGGAATCAACAAGCCTACAACCCCATAACGCTGGGCGGGACTAGTTGAATTTAATTTTTTACTAAAATAGAACGAGGAACTGACAAGCCTACAACCCCATAACTCTGGGCGAGGCTGGTTTAAAATAAGTTTTTACTGAAATAAAACGAGGATCCGACAGCCCACAACCCCATAACGCTGGGCGAGGCTAGTTGAATTTAATTTTTTACTTTTTTACTAAAATAAAAGTAGGAACCGACAAGCCTACAACCCTATAACGCTAGGCGAGGCTAGTTTTGAATAGTTTTTTACTGAAATAAAACGGGGAACCGAGAAGCCTACGACCCCATAACGATGGGCAGGGCTAGTTGAATTTAATTTTTTACTGAAATAAAAAGATGAACCAACAAGCCTAAAACCCCATAACGCCAGGTGAGGCCAGTTTAAAATAGTCTTTTACCGAAATAAAACGAGGAACCGAGAAGCCTACGACCCCATAACGCTGGGCGAGGCTAGTTTTAAAGAGTTTTTGACTAAAATAAAAAGATGAAACGACAAGCCTACAACCCCATAACGCTGGGCGAGGCTGGTTTAAAATAAGTTTTTACCAAAATAAAACGAGGAATCAACAAGCCTACGACCCCATAACGCTGGGCGAGGCTAGTTGAATTTAATTTTTTACTAAAATAAAACGAGGAACCGACAAGCCTACAACCCCATAACGCTGGCCAAAGCTAGTTGAATTTAATTTTTTACTATTTTACTAAAATAAAACGAGGAACCGACAAGCCTACAACCCCATAATGCTGGGCGAGGCTAGTTTTAAATAGTTTTTTACTAAAATTAAAAGATGAAACGACAAGCCTACAACCCTATAACGCTGGGCGAGGCTAGTTTAAAATAGTTTTTTACTGAAATAAAACGGGGAACCGAGAAGCCTACGACCCCATAACGCTGGGCGGGGCTAGTTGAATTTAATTTTTTACTTTTTAACTAAAATAAAACGAGGAACCGACAAGCCTACAACTCCATAACGCTGGGCGAGGCTAGTTTTAAATAGTTTTTTACTAAAATAAAACGAGGAACCAACAAGTCTACAACCCCATAACGCTGGGCGGGGCTAGTTTAAAATAGTTTTTTACCAAAATAAAACAAGGAACCGACAAGCCTGCGACCCCATAACGCTGGGTGAGGCTAGTTGAATTTTATTTTTGCTAAAATAAAACGAGGAACCGAGAAGCCTACAACCCCATAACGCTGGGCGAGGCTAGTTGAATTTAATTTTTTACTAAAATAAAACGAGGATCCGACAAGCCTACAACCCCATAACGCTGGCCAAAGCTAGTTGTAATTAATTTTTTACTACAATAAAACGGGGAACCGAGAAGCCTGCAACCCCATAAAGCTGGGCGAGGCTAGTTGAATTTAATTTTTTACTGAAATAAAAAGATGAACCAACAAGCCTACAACCCCATAATGCTAGGTGAGGCTAGTTGAATTTAATTTTTTACTAAAATGAAAAGATGAACCAACAAGCCTACAACCCCATAACGCTAGGCAGGGCTAGTTTAAAATCATTTTTTACTAAAATAAAACGAGGAACCGACAAGCCTACGACCCCATAACGCTGAGCGAGGCTAGTTTTAAATAGTTTTTTACTAAAATAAAAAGATGAAACGACAAACCTACAACCCCATATTGCTGGGCGAAGCAAATTTAAAATAGTTTTTTACTGAAATAAAACGAGGAACTGACAAGCCTATGACCCCATAACGCTGGGCGAGGCTAGTTGAATTTAATTTTTTACTAAAATAAAACGAGAATCCGACAAGCCTACAACTTCATAACGCTGGGCGGGGCTAGTTGAATTTAATTTTTTACTTAAATAAAACGAGGAACCGACAAGCCTACAACCTTATAACGCTGGGCGGGGCTGGTTTAAAATAGTTTTTTACCAAAATAAAACGAGGAACCGACAAGCCTACGACCCCATAACGCTGGGCGAGGCTAGTTGAATTTAATTTTTTACTTTTTTACTAAAATAAAAGGAGGAACTGACAAGCCTACAACCCTATAACGCTAGGCGAGGCTAGTTTTAAATAGTTTTTTACTGAAATAAAACGGGGAACCGAAAGCCTACGACCCCATAACGATGGGCAGGGCTAGTTGAATTCAATTTTTTACTTTTTTACTAAAATAAAACGAGGAACCGACAAGCCTACATGACCATAACGCTGGGTGAGGCTAGTTTTGAATAGTTTTACACTAAAAATAAAGTTGAGTCAACAAGTCTACAACCCCATAATGCTGGGCGGGGCTAATTTAAATTAATTTTTTACTAAAATAAAACGAGGAACCGACAAGCCTACAACCCCATAACGCTGAGCGGGGCTAGTTGAATTTAGTTTTTTACTAAAATAAAACGAGGAACCAACAAGCCTACAACCCCATAACGCTGGGTGAGGCTAGTTGTAATTAATTTTTTACTGAAATAAAACGGGGATCCGAAAAGCCTACGACCCCATAACGCTGGGCGAGGCTAGTTTAAAATAGTTTTTTACTGAAATAAAACGAGGAACCGACAAGCCTACAACCTCATAACGTTGGGCAAGGCTAGTTTTAAATAGTTTTTTACTTAAATAAAATGATGAAACGACAAGCCTACAACCCCGAAACGGTGGGCGAGGCTAGTTTAAAATAGTTATTTACTGAAATAAAACGGGGAACCGACAAGCCTACAACCCCATAACGCTGGGTGAGGCTAGTTTAAAATAGTTTTTTACTGAAATAAAACGAGGAACCGACAAGCCTACAACCCCATAACGCTGGGCGAGGCTAGTTGAATTTAATTTTTTACTTTTTAACTTAAATAAAACGAGGAACCGACAAGGCTACAACCCCATAACGCTGGGCGAGTCTAGTTGTAATTAATTTTTTACTAAAATAAAACGAGGAACCAACAAGCCTACCATCCCATAACGCTGGGCAGGGCTAAGTGAATTTAATCTTTTTTTTAAATAAAACGAGGAACCGACAAGCCTACAACCCCATAACGCTGGGCGAGGCTAGTTGTAATTAATTTTTTACTAAAATAAAACGAGGAACTGACAAGCCTACAACCCCATAACGCTGGGCAAGGCTAATTTAAAATAGTTTTTTACTGGAATCAAACGAGGAACTGACAAGCCTGTGACCCCATAACGCTGGGCGAGGCGAGTTGAATTTAATTTTTTACTAAAATAAAACGAGAAACCGACAAGCCTACAACCCCATAACGCTGGGCGGGGCTAGTTGAATTTAATTTTTTACTAAAAAAAAACGAGGAACCGACAAGCCTACAACTCCATAACGCTGGGCGAGGCTAGTTTTAAAGAGTTTTTGACTAAAAGAAAAAGATGAAACGACAAGCCTACAACCCCATAACGCTGGGCGAGGCTGGTTTAAAATAAGTTTTTACTAAAATAAAACGAGGAATCAACAAGCCTACAACCCCATAACGCTGGGCGGGACTAGTTGAATTTAATTTTTTACTAAAATAGAACGAGGAACTGACAAGCCTACAACCCCATAACTCTGGGCGAGGCTGGTTTAAAATAAGTTTTTACTGAAATAAAACGAGGAACCAACAAGCCTACAACCCCATAACGCTGGGCGAGGCTAGTTTTAAATAGTTTTTTACTCAAATACAAAGATGAAACGACAAGCCTACAACCCCATAACGCTGGGCGAGGCTAATTTAAAATAGTTTTTTACTGAAATCAAACGAGGAACTGACAAGCCTGTGACCCCATAACGCTGGTCGAGGCTAGTTGAATTTAATTTTTTACTAAAATAAAACGAGAAACCGACAAGCCTACAACCCCATAACGCTGGGCGGGGCTAGTTGAATTTAATTTTTTACTAAAAAAAAACGAGGAACCGACAAGCCTACAACCCCATAACGCTGGGCGAGGCTAGTTTTAAAGAGTTTTTGACTAAAATAAAAAGATGAAACGACAAGCCTACAACCCCATAACGCTGGGCGAGGCTGGTTTAAAATAAGTTTTTACTAAAATAAAACGAGGAATCAACAAGCCTACAACCCCATAACGCTGGGCGGGACTAGTTGAATTTAATTTTTTACTAAAATAGAACGAGGAACTGACAAGCCTACAACCCCATAACTCTGGGCGAGGCTGGTTTAAAATAAGTTTTTACTGAAATAAAACGAGGATCCGACAGCCCACAACCCCATAACGCTGGGCGAGGCTAGTTGAATTTAATTTTTTACTTTTTTACTAAAATAAAAGTAGGAACCGACAAGCCTACAACCCTATAACGCTAGGCGAGGCTAGTTTTGAATAGTTTTTTACTGAAATAAAACGGGGAACCGAGAAGCCTACGACCCCATAACGATGGGCAGGGCTAGTTGAATTTAATTTTTTACTGAAATAAAATGATGAACCAACAAGCCTAAAACCCCATAACGCCAGGTGAGGCCAGTTTAAAATAGTCTTTTACCGAAATAAAACGAGGAACCGAGAAGCCTACGACCCCATAACGCTGGGCGAGGCTAGTTTTAAAGAGTTTTTGACTAAAATAAAAAGATGAAACGACAAGCCTACGACCCCATAACGCTGGGCGAGGCTAGTTTTAAAGAAATTTTGACTAAAATAAAAAGATGAAACGACAAGCCTACAATCCCATAACGCTGGGCGAGGCTGGTTTAAAATAAGTTTTTACCAAAAAAAAAAAAAGGAACCGACAAGCCTACAACCCCATAACGCTGGGCGAGGCTAGTTTTAAAGAGTTTTTTACTGAAATAAAACGAGGAACCGACAAGCCTACAACCCCATAACTCTGGGCGAGGCTAGTTGAATTAAATATTTCACTTTTTTACTAAAATAAAACGAGGAACCGACAAGCCTACAACCCCATCACGCTGGGCGAGGCTAGTTGAATTTAATTTTTTACTGAAATAAAAAGATGAACCAACAAGCCTAAAACCCCATAACGCCGGGCGAGGCTAGTTTAAAATAGTTTTTTACCGAAATAAAACGGGGAACCGAGAAGCCTACGACTCCATAACGCTGGACGGGGGTAGTTGAATTTAATTTTTTACTTTTTTACTAAAATAAAACGAGGAACCGACAAGCCTACAACCCCATAACGCTGGGCGAGGCTAGTTTAAAAGAGTTTTTGACTAGAATAAAAAGATGAAACGAAAAGCCTACAACCCCATAACGCTGGGCGAGGCTAGTTTTAAATAGTTTTTTACTGAAATAAAAAGAGGAACTGACAAGCCTACAATCCCATAACGCTTGGCGAGGCTAGTTGAATTTAATTTTTTACTTTTTAACTAAAATAAAACGAGGAACCGACAAGGCTACAACCTCATAACGCTGGGCAATGCTAGTTGTAATTAATTTTTTACTAAAATAAAACGAGGAACCAACAAGCCTACCATCCCATAACGCTGGGCAGGGCTAGGTGAATTTAATTTTTTTTTTAAATAAAACGAGGAACCGACAAGCCTACAACCCCATAACGCTGGGCGAGGCTAGTTGTAATTAATTATTTACTAAAATAATACGAGGAACCGACAAGCCTACAACCCCATAACGCTGGGGGAGGCTGGTTTATAATAAGTTTTTACTAAAATAAAACGAGGAACCAACAAGCCTACAACCCCATAACGCTGGGCGAGGCTAGTTTTAAATAGTTTTTTACTCAAATAAAAAGATGAAACGACAAGCCTACAACCCCATAACGCTGGGCGAGGCTCATTTAAAATAGTTTTTTACTGAAATCAAACGAGGAACTGACAAGCCTGTGACCCCATAACGCTGGGCGAGGCTAGTTGAATTTAATTTTTTACTAAAATAAAACGAGAAACTGACAAGCCTACAACCCCATAACGCTGGGCGGGGCTAGTTGAATTTAATTTTTTACTAAAAAATAACGAGGAACCGACAAGCCTACAACCCCAAAACGCTGGGCGAGGCTAGTTTAAAAGAGTTTTTGACTAGAATAAAAAGATGAAACGACAAGCCTACAACCCCATAACGCTGGGCGAGGCTAGTTTTAAATAGTTTTTTACTGAAATAAAAAGAGGAACTGACAAGCCTACAATCCCATAACGCTTGGCGAGGCTAGTTGAATTTAATTTTTTACTTTTTAACTAAAATAAAACGAGGAACCGACAAGGCTACAACCCCATAACGCTGGGCGAGGCTAGTTGTAATTAATTTTTTACTAAAATAAAACGAGGAACCAACAAGCCTACCATCCCATAACGCTGGGCAGGGCTAGGTGAATTTAATCTTTTTTTTAAATAAAACGAGGAACCGACAAGCCTACAACCCCATAACGCTGGGCGAGGCTAGTTGTAATTAATTTTTTACTAAAATAAAACGAGGAACCGACAAGCCTACAACCCCATAACGCTGGGGGAGGCTGGTTTATAATAAGTTTTTACTAAAATAAAACGAGGAACCAACAAGCCTACAACCCCATAACGCTGGGCGAGGCTAGTTTTAAATAGTTTTTTTCTCAAATAAAAAGATGAAACGACAAGCCTACAACCCCATAACGCTGGGCAAGGCTAATTTAAAATAGTTTTTTACTGGAATCAAACGAGGAACTGACAAGCCTGTGACCCCATAACGCTGGGCGAGGCGAGTTGAATTTAATTTTTTACTAAAATAAAACGAGAAACCGACAAGCCTACAACCCCATAACGCTGGGCGGGGCTAGTTGAATTTAATTTTTTACTAAAAAAAAACGAGGAACCGACAAGCCTACAACTCCATAACGCTGGGCGAGGCTAGTTTTAAAGAGTTTTTGACTAAAATAAAAAGATGAAACGACAAGCCTACAACCCCATAACGCTGGGCGAGGCTGGTTTAAAATAAGTTTTTACTAAAATAAAACGAGGAATCAACAAGCCTACAACCCCATAACGCTGGGCGGGACTAGTTGAATTTAATTTTTTACTAAAATAGAACGAGGAACTGACAAGCCTACAACCCCATAACTCTGGGCGAGGCTGGTTTAAAATAAGTTTTTACTGAAATAAAACGAGGAACCAACAAGCCTACAACCCCATAACGCTGGGCGAGGCTAGTTTTAAATAATTTTTTACTCAAATACAAAGATGAAACGACAAGCCTACAACCCCATAACGCTGGGCGAGGCTAATTTAAAATAGTTTTTTACTGAAATCAAACGAGGAACTGACAAGCCTGTGACCCCATAACGCTGGTCGAGGCTAGTTGAATTTAATTTTTTACTAAAATAAAACGAGAAACCGACAAGCCTACAACCCCATAACGCTGGGCGGGGCTAGTTGAATTTAATTTTTTACTAAAAAAAAACGAGGAACCGACAAGCCTACAACCCCATAACGCTGGGCGAGGCTAGTTTTAAAGAGTTTTTGACTAAAATAAAAAGATGAAACGACAAGCCTACAACCCCATAACGCTGGGCGAGGCTGGTTTAAAATAAGTTTTTACTAAAATAAAACGAGGAATCAACAAGCCTACAACCCCATAACGCTGGGCGGGACTAGTTGAATTTAATTTTTTACTAAAATAGAACGAGGAACTGACAAGCCTACAACCCCATAACTCTGGGCGAGGCTGGTTTAAAATAAGTTTTTACTGAAATAAAACGAGGATCCGACAGCCCACAACCCCATAACGCTGGGCGAGGCTAGTTGAATTTAATTTTTTACTTTTTTACTAAAATAAAAGTAGGAACCGACAAGCCTACAACCCTATAACGCTAGGCGAGGCTAGTTTTGAATAGTTTTTTACTGAAATAAAACGGGGAACCGAGAAGCCTACGACCCCATAACGATGGGCAGGGCTAGTTGAATTTAATTTTTTACTGAAATAAAAAGATGAACCAACAAGCCTAAAACCCCATAACGCCAGGTGAGGCCAGTTTAAAATAGTCTTTTACCGAAATAAAACGAGGAACCGAGAAGCCTACGACCCCATAACGCTGGGCGAGGCTAGTTTTAAAGAGTTTTTGACTAAAATAAAAAGATGAAACGACAAGCCTACAACCCCATAACGCTGGGCGAGGCTGGTTTAAAATAAGTTTTTACCAAAATAAAACGAGGAATCAACAAGCCTACGACCCCATAACGCTGGGCGAGGCTAGTTGAATTTAATTTTTTACTAAAATAAAACGAGGAACCGACAAGCCTACAACCCCATAACGCTGGCCAAAGCTAGTTGAATTTAATTTTTTACTATTTTACTAAAATAAAACGAGGAACCGACAAGCCTACAACCCCATAATGCTGGGCGAGGCTAGTTTTAAATAGTTTTTTACTAAAATTAAAAGATGAAACGACAAGCCTACAACCCTATAACGCTGGGCGAGGCTAGTTTAAAATAGTTTTTTACTGAAATAAAACGGGGAACCGAGAAGCCTACGACCCCATAACGCTGGGCGGGGCTAGTTGAATTTAATTTTTTACTTTTTAACTAAAATAAAACGAGGAACCGACAAGCCTACAACTCCATAACGCTGGGCGAGGCTAGTTTTAAATAGTTTTTTACTAAAATAAAACGAGGAACCAACAAGTCTACAACCCCATAACGCTGGGCGGGGCTAGTTTAAAATAGTTTTTTACCAAAATAAAACAAGGAACCGACAAGCCTGCGACCCCATAACGCTGGGTGAGGCTAGTTGAATTTTATTTTTGCTAAAATAAAACGAGGAACCGAGAAGCCTACAACCCCATAACGCTGGGCGAGGCTAGTTGAATTTAATTTTTTACTAAAATAAAACGAGGATCCGACAAGCCTACAACCCCATAACGCTGGCCAAAGCTAGTTGTAATTAATTTTTTACTACAATAAAACGGGGAACCGAGAAGCCTGCAACCCCATAAAGCTGGGCGAGGCTAGTTGAATTTAATTTTTTACTGAAATAAAAAGATGAACCAACAAGCCTACAACCCCATAATGCTAGGTGAGGCTAGTTGAATTTAATTTTTTACTAAAATGAAAAGATGAACCAACAAGCCTACAACCCCATAACGCTAGGCAGGGCTAGTTTAAAATCATTTTTTACTAAAATAAAACGAGGAACCGACAAGCCTACGACCCCATAACGCTGAGCGAGGCTAGTTTTAAATAGTTTTTTACTAAAATAAAAAGATGAAACGACAAACCTACAACCCCATATTGCTGGGCGAAGCAAATTTAAAATAGTTTTTTACTGAAATAAAACGAGGAACTGACAAGCCTATGACCCCATAACGCTGGGCGAGGCTAGTTGAATTTAATTTTTTACTAAAATAAAACGAGAATCCGACAAGCCTACAACTTCATAACGCTGGGCGGGGCTAGTTGAATTTAATTTTTTACTTAAATAAAACGAGGAACCGACAAGCCTACAACCTTATAACGCTGGGCGGGGCTGGTTTAAAATAGTTTTTTACCAAAATAAAACGAGGAACCGACAAGCCTACGACCCCATAACGCTGGGCGAGGCTAGTTGAATTTAATTTTTTACTTTTTTACTAAAATAAAAGGAGGAACTGACAAGCCTACAACCCTATAACGCTAGGCGAGGCTAGTTTTAAATAGTTTTTTACTGAAATAAAACGGGGAACCGAAAGCCTACGACCCCATAACGATGGGCAGGGCTAGTTGAATTCAATTTTTTACTTTTTTACTAAAATAAAACGAGGAACCGACAAGCCTACATGACCATAACGCTGGGTGAGGCTAGTTTTGAATAGTTTTACACTAAAAATAAAGTTGAGTCAACAAGTCTACAACCCCATAATGCTGGGCGGGGCTAATTTAAATTAATTTTTTACTAAAATAAAACGAGGAACCGACAAGCCTACAACCCCATAACGCTGAGCGGGGCTAGTTGAATTTAGTTTTTTACTAAAATAAAACGAGGAACCAACAAGCCTACAACCCCATAACGCTGGGTGAGGCTAGTTGTAATTAATTTTTTACTAAAATAAAACGAGGAACCGAGAAGCCTGCAACCCCATAACGCTGGGCGGGGCTAGTTTAAAATAGTTTTTTACCAAAATAAAACAAGGAACCGACAAGCCTGCGACCCCATAACGCTGGGTGAGGCTAGTTGAATTTTATTTTTGCTAAAATAAAACGAGGAACCGAGAAGCCTACAACCCCATAACGCTGGGCGAGGCTAGTTGAATTTAATTTTTTACTAAAATAAAACGAGGATCCGACAAGCCTACAACCCCATAACGCTGGCCAAAGCTAGTTGTAATTAATTTTTTACTACAATAAAACGTGGAACCGAGAAGCCTGCAACCCCATAACGCTGGGCGGGGCTAGTTTAAAATAGTTTTTTACCAAAATAAAACAAGGAACCGACAAGCCTGCGACCCCATAACGCTGAGTGAGGCTAGTTGAATTTTATTTTTGCTAAAATAAAACGAGGAACCGAGAAGCCTACAACCCCATAACGCTGGGCGAGGCTAGTTGAATTTAATTTTTTACTAAAATAAAACGAGGATCCGACAAGCCTACAACCCCATAACGCTGGCCAAAGCTAGTTGTAATTAATTTTTTACTACAATAAAACGTGGAACCGAGAAGCCTGCAACCCCATAACGCTGGGCGGGGCTAGTTGAATTGAATTTTTTACTATTTTACCAAAATAAAACGAGGAACCGAGAAACCTACAACCCCATAACGCTGGGCGGGGCTAGTTGAATTGAATTTTTTTACTATTTTATTGAAATAAAACGAGGAACCAACAAGTCTACAACCCCATAACGCTGGGCGGGGCTAGTTTAAAATAGTTTTTTACCAAAATAAAACAAGGAACCGACAAGCCTGCGACCCCATAACGCTGGGTGAGGCTAGTTGAATTTTATTTTTTACTAAAATAAAACGAGGAACCGAGAAGCCTACAACCCCATAACGCTGGGCGGGGCTAGTTGAATTGAATTTTTTTACTATTTTATTGAAATAAAACGAGGAATCAACAAGTCTACAACCCCATAACGCTGGGCAGGGCTAGTTTAAAATAGTTTTTTACCAAAATAAAACAAGAAACCGACAAGCCTGCGACCCCATAACGCTGGGTGAGGCTAGTTGAATTTAATTTTTTACTAAAATAAAACGAGGAACCGAGAAGCCTACAATCCCATAACGCTGGGCGGGGCTAGTTGAATTGAATTTTTTACTATTTTACCAAAATAAAACGAGGAACCGAGAAGCCTACAACCCCATAACGCTGGGCGGGGCTAGTTGAATTGAATTTTTTTACTATTTTATTGAAATAAAACGAGGAACCAACAAGTCTACAACCCCATAACGCTGGGCGGGGCTAGTTTAAAATAGTTTTTTACCAAAATAAAACAAGGAACCGACAAGCCTGCGACCCCATAACGCTGGGTGAGGCTAGTAGAATTTTATTTTTTACTAAAATAAAACGAGGAACCGACAAGCCTACAACCCCATAACGCTGGGCGGGGCTAGTTGAATTGAATTTTTTACTATTTTACCAAAATAAAACGAGGAACCGAGAAGCCTACAACCCCATAACGCTGGGCGGGGCTAGTTTAATTGAATTTTTTTACTATTTTATTGAAATAAAACGAGGAACCAACAAGTCTACAACCCCATAACGCTGGGCGGGGCTAGTTTAAAATAGTTTTTTACCAAAATAAAACAAGGAACCGACAAGCCTGCGACCCCATAACGCTGGGTGAGGCTAGTTGTAATTAATTTTTTACTAAAATAAAACGAGGAACCGACAAGCCTACAACCCCATAACGCTGGGCGAGGCTAGTTGAATTTAATTTTTTACTAAAATAAAACGAGGAACCGACAAGCCTACAACCCCATAACGCTGGCCAAAGCTAGTTGAATTTAATTTTTTACTATTTTACTAAAATAAAACGAGGAACCGACAAGCCTACAACCCCATAATGCTGGGCGAGGCTAGTTCTAAATAGTTTTTTACTAAAATTAAAAGATGAAACGACAAGCCTACAACCCCATAACGCTGGGCGAGGCTAGTTTAAAATAGTTTTTTACTGAAATAAAACGGGGAACCGAGAAGCCTACGACCCCATAACGCTGGGCGGGGCTAGTTGAATTTAATTTTTTACTTTTTTAATAAAATAAAACGAGGAACCGACAAGCCTACAACTCCATAACGCTGGGCGAGGCTAGTTTTAAATAGTTTTTTACTAAAATAAAACGAGGAACCAACAAGTCTACAACCCCATAACGCTGGGCGGGGCTAGTTTAAAATAGTTTTTTACCAAAATAAAACAAGGAACCGACAAGCCTGCGACCACATAACGCTGGGTGAGGCTAGTTGAATTTTATTTTTTACTAAAATAAAACGAGGAACCGAGAAGCCTACAACCCCATAACGCTGGGCGAGGCTAGTTGAATTTAATTTTTTACTAAAATAAAACGAGGAACCGACAAGCCTACAACCCCATAACGCTGGCCAAAGCTAGTTGAATTTAATTTTTTACTATTTTACTCAAATAAAACGAGGAACCGACAAGCCTACAATCCCATAATGCTGGGCGAGGCTAGTTTTGAATAGTTTTTTACTAAAATAAAACGAGGATCCGACAAGCCTACAACCCCATAACGCTGGGCGAGACTAGTTGTAATTAATTTTTTACTACAAAAAAACGAGGAACCAACAAGCCTACCATCCCATAACGCTGGGCAGGGCTAGGTGAATTTAATTTTTTTTTTAAATAAAACGAGGAACCGACAAGCCTACAACCCCATAACGCTGGGCGAGGCTAGTTTTAAATAGTTTTTTACTAAAATAAAAAGATGAAACGACAAGCCTACAACCCCATAACGCTGGGCGAGGCTAGTTTAAAATAGTTTTTTACTGAAATAAAACGGGGAACTGAGAAGCCTGCAACCCAATAACGCTGGGCGGGGCTAGTTGAATTGAATTTTTTACTATTTTACCAAAATAAAACGAGGAACCGAGAAGCCTACAACCCCATAACGCTGGGCGGGGCTAGATGAATTGAATTTTTTTACTATTTTATTGAAATAAAACGAGGAACCAACAAGTCTACAACCCCATAACGCTGGGCGGGGCTGGTTTAAAATAGTTTTTTACCAAAATAAAACAAGGAACCGACAAGCCTGCGACCCCATAACGCTGGGTGAGGCTAGTAGAATTTTATTTTTTACTAAAATAAAACGAGGAACCGAGAAGCCTACAACCCCATAACGCTGGGCGAGGCTAGTTGAATTTAATTTTTTACTAAAATAAAACGAGGAACCGACAAGCCTACAACCCCATAACGCTGGCCAAAGCTAGTTGTAATTAATTTTTTACTACAATAAAACGTGGAACCGAGAAGCCTGCAACCCCATAACGCTGGGCGGGGCTAGTTTAAAATAGTTTTTTACCAAAATAAAACAAGGAACCGACAAGCCTGCGACCCCATAACGCTGGGTGAGGCTAGTTGAATTTTATTTTTGCTAAAATAAAACGAGGAACCGAGAAGCCTACAACCCCATAACGCTGGGCGAGGCTAGTTGAATTTAATTTTTTACTAAAATAAAACGAGGATCCGACAAGCCTACAACCCCATAACGCTGGCCAAAGCTAGTTGTAATTAATTTTTTACTACAATAAAACGTGGAACCGAGAAGCCTGCAACCCCATAACGCTGGGCGGGGCTAGTTTAAAATAGTTTTTTACCAAAATAAAACAAGGAACCGACAAGCCTGCGACCCCATAACGCTGGGTGAGGCTAGTTGAATTTTATTTTTGCTAAAATAAAACGAGGAACCGAGAAGCCTACAACCCCATAACGCTGGGCGAGGCTAGTTGAATTTAATTTTTTACTAAAATAAAACGAGGATCCGACAAGCCTACAACCCCATAACCCTGGCCAAAGCTAGTTGTAATTAATTTTTTACTACAATAAAACGTGGAACCGAGAAGCCTGCAACCCCATAACGCTGGGCGGGGCTAGTTGAATTGAATTTTTTACTATTTTACCAAAATAAAACGAGGAACCGAGAAACCTACAACCCCATAACGCTGGGCGGGGCTAGTTGAATTGAATTTTTTTACTATTTTATTGAAATAAAACGAGGAACCAACAAGTCTACAACCCCATAACGCTGGGCGGGGCTAGTTTAAAATAGTTTTTTACCAAAATAAAACAAGGAACCGACAAGCCTGCGACCCCATAACGCTGGGTGAGGCTAATTGAATTTTATTTTTTACTAAAATAAAACGAGGAACCGAGAAGCCTACAACCCCATAACGCTGGGCGGGGCTAGTTGAATTGAATTTTTTACTATTTTACCAAAATAAAACGAGGAACTGAGAAGCCTACAACCCCATAACGCTGGGCGGGGCTAGTTGAATTGAATTTTTTTACTATTTTATTGAAATAAAACGAGGAACCAACAAGTCTACAACCCCATAACGCTGGGCGGGGCTAGTTTAAAATAGTTTTTTACCAAAATAAAACAAGGAACCGACAAGCCTGCGACCCCATAACGCTGGGTGAGGCTAGTTGTAATTAATTTTTTACTAAAATAAAACGAGGAACCGACAAGCCTACAACCCCATAATGCTGGGCGAGGCTAGTTTTAAATAGTTTTTTACTAAAATTAAAAGATGAAACGACAAGCCTACAACCCCATAACGCTGGGCGAGGCTAGTTTAAAATAGTTTTTTACTGAAATAAAACGGGGAACCGAGAAGCCTACGACCCCATAACGCTGGGCGGGGCTAGTTGAATTTAATTTTTTACTTTTTTAATAAAATAAAACGAGGAACCGACAAGCCTACAACTCCATAACGCTGGGCGAGGCTAGTTTTAAATAGTTTTTTACTAAAATAAAACGAGGAACCAACAAGTCTACAACCCCATAACGCTGGGCGGGGCTAGTTTAAAATAGTTTTTTACCAAAATAAAACAAGGAACCGACAAGCCTGCGACCACATAACGCTGGGTGAGGCTAGTTGAATTTTATTTTTTACTAAAATAAAACGAGGAACCGAGAAGCCTACAACCCCATAACGCTGGGCGAGGCTAGTTGAATTTAATTTTTTACTAAAATAAAACGAGGAACCGACAAGCCTACAACCCCATAACGCTGGCCAAAGCTAGTTGAATTTAATTTTTTACTATTTTACTAAAATAAAACGAGGAACCGACAAGCCTACAATCCCATAATGCTGGGCGAGGCTAGTTTTGAATAGTTTTTTACTAAAATAAAAAGATGAAACGACAAGCCTACAACCCCATAACGCTGGGCGAGGCTAGTTTAAAATAGTTTTTTACTGAAATAAAACGAGGAACCGAGAAGCCTACAACCCCATAACGCTAGGCGAGGCTAGTTGAATTTAATTTTTTACTAAAATAAAACGAGGAACCGACAAGCCTACAACCCCATAACGCTGGGCGAGGCTAGTTGTAATTAATTTTTTACTAAAATAAAACGAGGATCCGACAAGCCTACAACCCCATAACGCTGGGCGAGACTAGTTGTAATTAATTTTTTACTACAATAAAACGAGGAACCAACAAGCCTACCATCCCATAACGCTGGGTAGGGCTAGGTGAATTTAATTTTTTTTTTAAATAAAACGAGGAACCGACAAGCCTACAACCCCATAACGCTGGGCGAGGCTAGTTGAATTTAATTTTTTACTAAAATAGAACGAGGACCTGACAAGCCTACAACCCCATAACTCTGGGCGAGGCTGGTTTAAAATAAGTTTTTACTGAAATAAAACGAGGAACCGACCAGCCCACAACCCCATAACGATGGGCGAGGCTAGTTGAATTAAATTTTTTACTTTTTTACTAAAATAAAAGGAGGAACCGACAAGCCTACAACCCCATAACGCTGGGCGAGACTAGTTGTAATTAATTTTTTACTACAGTAAAACGAGGAACCAACAAGCCTACCATCCCATAACGCTGGGCAGGGCTAGGTGAATTTAATTTTTTTTTTAAATAAAACGAGGAACCGACAAGCCTACAACCCCATAACGCTGGGCGAGGCTAGTTGTAATTAATTTTTTACTAAAATAAAACGAGGAACCGACAAGCCTACAACCCCATAACGCTGGGCGAGGCTAGTTGAATTTAATTTTTTACTAAAATAAAACGAGGAACCGACAAGCCTACAACCCCATAACGCTGGCCAAAGCTAGTTGAATTTAATTTTTTACTATTTTACTAAAATAAAATGAGGAACCGACAAGCCTACAATCCCATAATGCTGGGCGAGGCTAGTTTTGAATAGTTTTTTACTAAAATAAAAAGATGAAACGACAAGCCTACAACCCCATAACGCTGGGCGAGGCTAGTTTAAAATAGTTTTTTACTGAAATAAAACGAGGAACCGAGAAGCCTACAACCCCATAACGCTAGGCGAGGCTAGTTGAATTTAATTTTTTACTAAAATAAAACGAGGAACCGACAAGCCTACAACCCCATAACGCTGGGCGAGGCTAGTTGTAATTAATTTTTTACTAAAATAAAACGAGGATCCGACAAGCCTACAACCCCATAACGCTGGGCGAGACTAGTTGTAATTAATTTTTTACTACAATAAAACGAGGAACCAACAAGCCTACCATCCCATAACGCTGGGTAGGGCTAGGTGAATTTAATTTTTTTTTTAAATAAAACGAGGATTCGACAAGCCTACAACCCCATAACGCTGGCCAAAGCTAGTTGAATTTAATTTTTTACTATTTTACTAAAATAAAACGAGGAACCGACAAGCCTACAACCCCATAATGCTGGGCGAGGCTAGTTTTAAATAGTTTTTTACTAAAATAAAAAGATGAAACGACAAGCCTACAACCCCATAACGCTGGGCGAGGCTAGTTTAAAATAGTTTTTTACTGAAATAAAACGGGGAACCGAGAAGCCTGCAACCCCATAACGCTGGGCGGGGCTAGTTGAATTGAATTTTTTACTATTTTACCAAAATAAAACGAGGAACCGAGAAGCCTACAACCCCATAACGCTGGGCGGGGCTAGTTGAATTGAATTTTTTTACTATTTTATTGAAATAAAACGAGGAACCAACAAGTCTACAACCCCATAACAATGGGCGGGGCTAGTTTAAAATAGTTTTTTACCAAAATAAAACAAGAAACCGACAAGCCTGCGACCCCATAACGCTGGGTGAGGCTAGTTGAATTTAATTTTTTACTAAAATAAAACGAGGAACCGAGAAGTTTACAATCCCATAACGCTGGGCGAGGCTAGTTGAATTTAATTTTTTACTAAAATAAAACGAGGAACCGACAAGCCTACAACCCCATAACGCTGGCCAAAGCTAGTTGAATTTAATTTTTTACTATTTTACTAAAATAAAACGAGGAACCGACAAGCCTACAACCCCATAATGCTGGGCGAGGCTAGTTTTAAATAGTTTTTTACTAAAATTAAAAGATGAAACGACAAGCCTACAACCCCATAACGCTGGGCGAGGCTAGTTTAAAATAGTTTTTTACTGAAATAAAACGGGGAACCGAGAAGCCTACGACCCCATAACGCTGGGCGGGGCTAGTTGAATTTAATTTTTTACTATTTTACTAAAATAAAACGAGGAACCGACAAGCCTACAATCCCATAATGCTGGGCGAGGCTAGTTTTGAATAGTTTTTTACTAAAATAAAAAGATGAAACGACAAGCCTACAACCCCATAACGCTGGGCGAGGCTAGTTTAAAATAGTTTTTTACTGAAATAAAACGAGGAACCGAGAAGCCTACAACCCCATAACGCTAGGCGAGGCTAGTTGAATTTAATTTTTTACTAAAATAAAACGAGGAACCGACAAGCCTACAACCCCATAACGCTGGGCGAGGCTAGTTGTAATTAATTTTTTACTAAAATAAAACGAGGATCCGACAAGCCTACAACCCCATAACGCTGGGCGAGACTAGTTGTAATTAATTTTTTACTACAATAAAACGAGGAACCAACAAGCCTACCATCCCATAACGCTGGGTAGGGCTAGGTGAATTTAATTTTTTTTTTAAATAAAACGAGGAACCGACAAGCCTACAACCCCATAACGCTGGGCGAGGCTAGTTGAATTTAATTTTTTACTAAAATAGAACGAGGACCTGACAAGCCTACAACCCCATAACTCTGGGCGAGGCTGGTTTAAAATAAGTTTTTACTGAAATAAAACGAGGAACCGACCAGCCCACAACCCCATAACGATGGGCGAGGCTAGTTGAATTAAATTTTTTACTTTTTTACTAAAATAAAAGGAGGAACCGACAAGCCTACAACCCCATAACGCTGGGCGAGACTAGTTGTAATTAATTTTTTACTACAATAAAACGAGGAACCAACAAGCCTACCATCCCATAACGCTGGGCAGGGCTAGGTGAATTTAATTTTTTTTTTAAATAAAACGAGGAACCGACAAGCCTACAACCCCATAACGCTGGGCGAGGCTAGTTGTAATTAATTTTTTACTAAAATAAAACGAGGAACCGACAAGCCTACAACCCCATAACGCTGGGCGAGGCTAGTTGAATTTAATTTTTTACTAAAATAAAACGAGGAACCGACAAGCCTACAACCCCATAACGCTGGCCAAAGCTAGTTGAATTTAATTTTTTACTATTTTACTAAAATAAAATGAGGAACCGACAAGCCTACAATCCCATAATGCTGGGCGAGGCTAGTTTTGAATAGTTTTTTACTAAAATAAAAAGATGAAACGACAAGCCTACAACCCCATAACGCTGGGCGAGGCTAGTTTAAAATAGTTTTTTACTGAAATAAAACGAGGAACCGAGAAGCCTACAACCCCATAACGCTAGGCGAGGCTAGTTGAATTTAATTTTTTACTAAAATAAAACGAGGAACCGACAAGCCTACAACCCCATAACGCTGGGCGAGGCTAGTTGTAATTAATTTTTTACTAAAATAAAACGAGGATCCGACAAGCCTACAACCCCATAACGCTGGGCGAGACTAGTTGTAATTAATTTTTTACTACAATAAAACGAGGAACCAACAAGCCTACCATCCCATAACGCTGGGTAGGGCTAGGTGAATTTAATTTTTTTTTTAAATAAAACGAGGATTCGACAAGCCTACAACCCCATAACGCTGGCCAAAGCTAGTTGAATTTAATTTTTTACTATTTTACTAAAATAAAACGAGGAACCGACAAGCCTACAACCCCATAATGCTGGGCGAGGCTAGTTTTAAATAGTTTTTTACTAAAATAAAAAGATGAAACGACAAGCCTACAACCCCATAACGCTGGGCGAGGCTAGTTTAAAATAGTTTTTTACTGAAATAAAACGGGGAACCGAGAAGCCTGCAACCCCATAACGCTGGGCGGGGCTAGTTGAATTGAATTTTTTACTATTTTACCAAAATAAAACGAGGAACCGAGAAGCCTACAACCCCATAACGCTGGGCGGGGCTAGTTGAATTGAATTTTTTTACTATTTTATTGAAATAAAACGAGGAACCAACAAGTCTACAACCCCATAACAATGGGCGGGGCTAGTTTAAAATAGTTTTTTACCAAAATAAAACAAGAAACCGACAAGCCTGCGACCCCATAACGCTGGGTGAGGCTAGTTGAATTTAATTTTTTACTAAAATAAAACGAGGAACCGAGAAGTTTACAATCCCATAACGCTGGGCGAGGCTAGTTGAATTTAATTTTTTACTAAAATAAAACGAGGAACCGACAAGCCTACAACCCCATAACGCTGGCCAAAGCTAGTTGAATTTAATTTTTTACTATTTTACTAAAATAAAACGAGGAACCGACAAGCCTACAACCCCATAATGCTGGGCGAGGCTAGTTTTAAATAGTTTTTTACTAAAATTAAAAGATGAAACGACAAGCCTACAACCCCATAACGCTGGGCGAGGCTAGTTTAAAATAGTTTTTTACTGAAATAAAACGGGGAACCGAGAAGCCTACGACCCCATAACGCTGGGCGGGGCTAGTTGAATTTAATTTTTTACTTTTTTAATAAAATAAAACGAGGAACCGACAAGCCTACAACTCCATAACGCTGGGCGAGGCTAGTTTTAAATAGTTTTTTACTAAAATAAAACGAGGAACCAACAAGTCTACAACCCCATAACGCTGGGCGGGGCTAGTTTAAAATAGTTTTTTACCAAAATAAAACAAGGAACCGACAAGCCTGCGACCACATAACGCTGGGTGAGGCTAGTTGAATTTTATTTTTTACTAAAATAAAACGAGGAACCGAGAAGCCTACAACCCCATAACGCTGGGCGAGGCTAGTTGAATTTAATTTTTTACTAAAATAAAACGAGGAACCGACAAGCCTACAACCCCATAACGCTGGCCAAAGCTAGTTGAATTTAATTTTTTACTATTTTACTAAAATAAAACGAGGAACCGACAAGCCTACAATCCCATAATGCTGGGCGAGGCTAGTTTTGAATAGTTTTTTACTAAAATAAAAAGATGAAACGACAAGCCTACAACCCCATAACGCTGGGCGAGGCTAGTTTAAAATAGTTTTTTACTGAAATAAAACGAGGAACCGAGAAGCCTACAACCCCATAACGCTAGGCGAGGCTAGTTGAATTTAATTTTTTACTAAAATAAAACGAGGAACCGACAAGCCTACAACCCCATAACGCTGGGCGAGGCTAGTTGTAATTAATTTTTTACTAAAATAAAACGAGGATCCGACAAGCCTACAACCCCATAACGCTGGGCGAGACTAGTTGTAATTAATTTTTTACTACAATAAAACGAGGAACCAACAAGCCTACCATCCCATAACGCTGGGTAGGGCTAGGTGAATTTAATTTTTTTTTTAAATAAAACGAGGAACCGACAAGCCTACAACCCCATAACGCTGGGCGAGGCTAGTTGTAATTAATTTTTTACTAAAATAAAACGAGGAACCGACAAGCCTACAACCCCATTAAGCTGGGGGAGGCTGGTTTATAATAAGTTTTTACTAAAATAAAACGAGGAACCGAGAAGCCTACAACCCCATAACGCTGGGCGAGGCTAGTTGAATTTAATTTTTTACTAAAATAAAACGAGGAACCGACAAGCCTACAACCCCATAACGCTGGCCAAAGCTAGTTGAATTTAATTTTTTACTATTTTACTAAAATAAAACGAGGAACCGACAAGCCTACAACCCCATAATGCTGGGCGAGGCTAGTTTTAAATAGTTTTTTACTAAAATTAAACGGGGAACCGAGAAGCCTACGACCCCATAACGCTGGGCGGGGCTAGTTGAATTTAATTTTTTACTTTTTTAATAAAATAAAACGAGGAACCGACAAGCCTACAACTCCATAACGCTGGGCGAGGCTAGTTTTAAATAGTTTTTTACTAAAATAAAAAGGTGAAACGACAAGCCTACAACCCCATAACGCTGGGCGAGGCTAGTTTAAAATAGTTTTTTACTGAAATAAAACGAGGAACCGAGAAGCCTACAACCCCATAACGCTAGGCGAGGCTAGTTGAATTTTATTTTTTACTAAAATAAAACGAGGAACCGAGAAGCCTACAACCCCATAACGCTGGGCGAGGCTAGTTGAATTTAATTTTTTACTAAAATAAAACGAGGAACCGACAAGCCTACAACCCCATAACGCTGGCCAAAGCTAGTTGAATTTAATTTTTTACTATTTTACTAAAATAAAACGAGGAACCGACAAGCCTACAATCCCATAATGCTGGGCGAGGCTAGTTTTAAATAGTTTTTTACTAAAATAAAAAGATGAAACGACAAGCCTACAACCCCATAACGCTGGGCGAGGCTAGTTTAAAATAGTTTTTTACTGAAATAAAACGAGGAACCGAGAAGCCTACAACCCCATAACAGTGGGCGAGGCTAGTTGAATTTAATTTTTTACTAAAATAAAACGAGGAACCGACAAGCCTACAACCCCATAACGCTGGGCGAGGCTAGTTGTAATTAATTTTTTACTAAAATAAAACGAGGAACCGACAAGCCTACAACCCCATAACGCTGGGCGAGGCTAGTTGTAATTAATTTTTTACTAAAATAAAACGAGGATCTGACAAGCCTACAACCCCATAACGCTGGGCGAGACTAGTTGTAATTAATTTTTAACTACAATAAAACGAGGAACCAACAAGCCTACAACCCCATAACGCTGGGCGAGGCTAGTTGAATTTAATTTTTTACTAAAATAGAACGAGGACCTGACAAGCCTACAACCCCATAACTCTGGGCGAGGCTGGTTTAAAATAAGTTTTTACTGAAATAAAACGAGGAACCAACCAGCCCACAACCCCATAACGCTGGGCGAGGCTAGTTGAATTAAATTTTTTACTTTTTTACTAAAATAAAAGGAGGAACCGAGAAGCCTACAACCCCATAACGCTAGGCGAGGCTAGTTGAATTTAATTTTTTACTAAAATAAAACGAGGAACCGACAAGCCTACAACCCCATAACGCTGGGCGAGGCTAGTTGTAATTAATTTTTTACTAAAATAAAACGAGGATCCGACAAGCCTACAACCCCATAACGCTGGGCGAGACTAGTTGTAATTAATTTTTTACTACAATAAAACGAGGAACCAACAAGCCTACCATCCCATAACGCTGGGTAGGGCTAGGTGAATTTAATTTTTTTTTTAAATAAAACGAGGATTCGACAAGCCTACAACCCCATAACGCTGGCCAAAGCTAGTTGAATTTAATTTTTTACTATTTTACTAAAATAAAACGAGGAACCGACAAGCCTACAACCCCATAATGCTGGGCGAGGCTAGTTTTAAATAGTTTTTTACTAAAATAAAAAGATGAAACGACAAGCCTACAACCCCATAACGCTGGGCGAGGCTAGTTTAAAATAGTTTTTTACTGAAATAAAACGGGGAACCGAGAAGCCTGCAACCCCATAACGCTGGGCGGGGCTAGTTGAATTGAATTTTTTACTATTTTACCAAAATAAAACGAGGAACCGAGAAGCCTACAACCCCATAACGCTGGGCGGGGCTAGTTGAATTGAATTTTTTTACTATTTTATTGAAATAAAACGAGGAACCAACGAGTCTACAACCCCATAACAATGGGCGGGGCTAGTTTAAAATAGTTTTTTACCAAAATAAAACAAGAAACCGACAAGCCTGCGACCCCATAACGCTGGGTGAGGCTAGTTGAATTTAATTTTTTACTAAAATAAAACGAGGAACCGAGAAGTTTACAATCCCATAACGCTGGGCGAGGCTAGTTGAATTTAATTTTTTACTAAAATAAAACGAGGAACCGACAAGCCTACAACCCCATAACGCTGGCCAAAGCTAGTTGAATTTAATTTTTTACTATTTTACTAAAATAAAACGAGGAACCGACAAGCCTACAACCCCATAATGCTGGGCGAGGCTAGTTTTAAATAGTTTTTTACTAAAATTAAAAGATGAAACGACAAGCCTACAACCCCATAACGCTGGGCGAGGCTAGTTTAAAATAGTTTTTTACTGAAATAAAACGGGGAACCGAGAAGCCTACGACCCCATAACGCTGGGCGGGGCTAGTTGAATTTAATTTTTTACTTTTTTAATAAAATAAAACGAGGAACCGACAAGCCTACAACTCCATAACGCTGGGCGAGGCTAGTTTTAAATAGTTTTTTACTAAAATAAAACGAGGAACCAACAAGTCTACAACCCCATAACGCTGGGCGGGGCTAGTTTAAAATAGTTTTTTACCAAAATAAAACAAGGAACCGACAAGCCTGCGACCACATAACGCTGGGTGAGGCTAGTTGAATTTTATTTTTTACTAAAATAAAACGAGGAACCGAGAAGCCTACAACCCCATAACGCTGGGCGAGGCTAGTTGAATTTAATTTTTTACTAAAATAAAACGAGGAACCGACAAGCCTACAACCCCATAACGCTGGCCAAAGCTAGTTGAATTTAATTTTTTACTATTTTACTAAAATAAAACGAGGAACCGACAAGCCTACAATCCCATAATGCTGGGCGAGGCTAGTTTTGAATAGTTTTTTACTAAAATAAAAAGATGAAACGACAAGCCTACAACCCCATAACGCTGGGCGAGGCTAGTTTAAAATAGTTTTTTACTGAAATAAAACGAGGAACCGAGAAGCCTACAACCCCATAACGCTAGGCGAGGCTAGTTGAATTTAATTTTTTACTAAAATAAAACGAGGAACCGACAAGCCTACAACCCCATAACGCTGGGCGAGGCTAGTTGAATTTAATTTTTTACTAAAATAAAACGAGGATCCGACAAGCCTACAACCCCATAACGCTGGCCAAAGCTAGTTGTAATTAATTTTTTACTACAATAAAACGTGGAACAAAGAAGCCTGCAACCCCATAACGCTGGGCGGGGCTAGTTGAAATGAATTTTTTACTATTTTACCAAAATAAAACGAGGAACCGAGAAGCCTACAACCCCATAACGCTGGGCGAGGCTAGTTGAATTTAATTTTTAACTAAAATAAAACGAGGATCCGACAAGCCTACAACCCCATAACGCTGGCCAAAGCTAGTTGTAATTAATTTTTTACTACAATAAAACGTGGAACCGAGAAGCCTGCAACCCCATAACGCTGGGCGGGGCTAGTTGAATTGAATTTTTTACTATTTTACCAAAATAAAACGAGGAACCGAGAAACCTACAACCCCATAACGCTGGGCGGGGCTAGTTGAATTGAATTTTTTTACTATTTTATTGAAATAAAACGAGGAACCAACAAGTCTACAACCCCATAACGCTGGGCGGGGCTAGTTTAAAATAGTTTTTTACCAAAATAAAACAAGGAACCAACAAGCCTGCGACCCCATAACGCTGGGTGAGGCTAGTTGAATTTTATTTTTTACTAAAATAAAACGAGGAACCGAGAAGCCTACAATCCCATAACGCTGGGCGGGGCTAGTTGAATTGAATTTTTTACTATTTTACCAAAATAAAACGAGGAACTGAGAAGCCTACAACCCCATAACGCTGGGCGGGGCTAGTTGAATTGAATTTTTTTACTATTTTATTGAAATAAAACGAGGAACCAACAAGTCTACAAACCCATAACGCTGGGCGGGGCTAGTTTAAAATAGTTTTTTACCAAAATAAAACAAGGAACCGACAAGCCTGCGACCCCATAACGCTGGGTGAAGCTAGTTGTAATTAATTTTTTACTAAAATAAAACGAGGAACCGACAAGCCTACAACCCCATAACGCTGGGCGAGGCTAGTTGAATTTAATTTTTTACTAAAATAAAACGAGGAACCGACAAGCCAACAACCCCATAACGCTGGCCAATGCCAGTTGAATTTAATTTTTTACTATTTTACTAAAATAAAACGAGGAACCGACAAGCCTACAACCCCATAATGCTGGGCGAGGCTAGTTTTAAATAGTTTTTTACTAAAATAAAAAGATGAAACGACAAGCCTACAACCCCATAACGCTGGGCGAGGCTAGTTTAAAATAGTTTTTTACTGAAATAAAACGGGGAACCGAGAAGCCTGCAACCCCATAACGCTGGGCGGGGCTAGTTGAATTGAATTTTTTACTATTTTACCAAAATAAAACGAGGAACCGAGAAGCCTACAACCCCATAACGCTGGGCGGGGCTAGTTGAATTGAATTTTTTTACTATTTTATTGAAATAAAACGAGGAACCAACAAGTCTACAACCCCATAACGCTGGGCGGGGCTAGTTTAAAATAAATTTTTACCAAAATAAAACAAGAAACCGACAAGCCTGCGACCCCATAACGCTGGGTGAGGCTAGTTGAATTTTATTTTTTACTAAAATAAAACGAGGAACCGAGAAGCCTACAATCCCATAACGCTGGGCGGGGCTAGTTGAATTGAATTTTTTACTATTTTACCAAAATAAAACGAGGAACCGAGAAGCCTACAACCCCATAACGCTGGGCGGGGCTAGTTGAATTGAATTTTTTTACTATTTTATTGAAAAAAAACGAGGAACCAACAAGTCTACAACCCCATAACGCTGGGCGGGGCTAGTTTAAAATAGTTTTTTACCAAAATAAAACAAGGAACCGACAAGCCTGCGACCCCATAACGCTGGGTGAGGCTAGTAGAATTTTATTTTTTACTAAAATAAAACGAGGAACCGAGAAGCCTACAACCCCATAACGCTGGGCGGGGCTAGTTGAATTGAATTTTTTACTATTTTACTAAAATAAAACGAGGATCCGAGAAGCCTACAACCCCATAACGCTGGGCGGGGCTAGTTGAATTGAATTTTTTTACTATTTTATTGAAATAAAACGAGGAACCAACAAGTCTACAACCCCATAACGCTGGGCGGGGCTAGTTTAAAATAGTTTTTTACCAAAATAAAACAAGGAACCGACAAGCCTGCGACCCCATAACGCTGGGTGAGGCTAGTTGTAATTAATTTTTTACTAAAATAAAACGAGGAACCGACAAGCCTACAACCCCATAACGCAGGGCGAGGCTAGTTGAATTTAATTTTTTACTAAAATAAAACGAGGAACCGACAAGCCTACAACCCCATAACGCTCGCCAAAGCTAGTTGAATTTAATTTTTTACTATTTTACTAAAATAAAACGAGGAACCGACAAGCCTACAACCCCATAATGCTGGGCGAGGCTAGTTTTAAATAGTTTTTTACTAAAATAAAAAGATGAAACGACAAGCCTACAACCCCATAACGCTGGGCGAGGCTAGTTTAAAATAGTTTTTCACTGAAATAAAACGGGGAACCGAGAAGCCTACGACCCCATAACGCTGGGCGGGGCTAGTTGAATTTAATTTTTTACTTTTTTAATAAAATAAAACGAGGAACCGACAAGCCTACAACTCCATAACGCTGGGCGAGGCTAGTTTTAAATAGTTTTTTACTAAAATAAAACGAGGAACCGACAAGCCTACAACCCCATCACGCTGGCCAAAGCTAGTTGAATTTAATTTTTTACTATTTTACTAAAATAAAACGAGGAACCGAGAAGCCTACAACCCCATAATGCTGGGCGAGGCTAGTTTTAAATATTTTTTTACTAAAATAAAAAGATGAAACGACAAGCCTACAACCCCATAACGCTGGGCGAGGCTAGTTTAAAATAATTTTTTACCAAAATAAAACGTGGAACCGACAAGCCTACGACCCCATAACGCTGGGCGAGGCTAGTTGAATTTTATTTTTTACTAAAATAAAACGAGGAACCGAGAAGCCTGCAACCCCATAACGCTGGGCGGGGCTAGTTGAATTGAATTTTTTTACTATTTTATTGAAATAAAACGAGGAACCAACAAGTCTACAACCCCATAACGCTGGGCGGGGCTAGTTTAAAATAGTTTTTTACTAAAATAAAACAAGGAACCGACAAGCCTGCGACCCCATAACGCTGGGTGAGGCTAGTTGAATTTTATTTTTTACTAAAATAAAACGAGGAACCGAGAAGCCTACATCCCCATAACGCTGGGCGGGGCTAGTTGAATTGAATGTTTTACTATTTTACCAAAATAAAACGAGGAACCGACAAGCCTACAACCCCATAACGCTGGGCGAGGCTAGTTGAATTTAATTTTTTACTAAAATAAAACGAGGAACCGACAAGCCAACAACCCCATAACGCTGGCCAATGCCAGTTGAATTTAATTTTTTACTATTTTACTAAAATAAAACGAGGAACCGACAAGCCTACAACCCCATAATGCTGGGCGAGGCTAGTTTTAAATAGTTTTTTACTAAAATAAAAAGATGAAACGACAAGCCTACAACCCCATAACGCTGGGCGAGGCTAGTTTAAAATAGTTTTTTACTGAAATAAAACGGGGAACCGAGAAGCCTGCAACCCCATAACGCTGGGCGGGGCTAGTTGAATTGAATTTTTTACTATTTTACCAAAATAAAACGAGGAACCGAGAAGCCTACAACCCCATAACGCTGGGCGGGGCTAGTTGAATTGAATTTTTTTACTATTTTATTGAAATAAAACGAGGAACCAACAAGTCTACAACCCCATAACGCTGGGCGGGGCTAGTTTATAATAAATTTTTACCAAAAAAAACAAGAAACCGACAAGCCTGCGACCCCATAACGCTGGGTGAGGCTAGTTGAATTTTATTTTTTACTAAAATAAAACGAGGAACCGAGAAGCCTACAATCCCATAACGCTGGGCGGGGCTAGTTGAATTGAATTTTTTACTATTTTACCAAAATAAAACGAGGAACCGAGAAGCCTACAACCCCATAACGCTGGGCGGGGCTAGTTGAATTGAATTTTTTTACTATTTTATTGAAATAAAACGAGGAACCAACAAGTCTACAACCCCATAACGCTGGGCGGGGCTAGTTTAAAATAGTTTTTTACCAAAATAAAACAAGGAACCGACAAGCCTGCGACCCCATAACGCTGGGTGAGGCTAGTAGAATTTTATTTTTTACTAAAATAAAACGAGGAACCGAGAAGCCTACAACCCCATAACGCTGGGCGGGGCTAGTTGAATTGAATTTTTTACTATTTTACTAAAATAAAACGAGGAACCGAGAAGCCTACAACCCCATAACGCTGGGCGGGGCTAGTTGAATTGAATTTTTTTACTATTTTATTGAAATAAAACGAGGAACCAACAAGTCTACAACCCCATAACGCTGGGCGGGGCTAGTTTAAAATAGTTTTTTACCAAAATAAAACAAGGAACCGACAAGCCTGCGACCCCATAACGCTGGGTGAGGCTAGTTGTAATTAATTTTTTACTAAAATAAAACGAGGAACCGACAAGCCTACAACCCCATAACGCTGGGCGAGGCTAGTTGAATTTAATTTTTTACTAAAATAAAACGAGGAACCGACAAGCCTACAACCCCATAACGCTGGCCAAAGCTAGTTGAATTTAATTTTTTACTATTTTACTAAAATAAAACGAGGAACCGACAAGCCTACAACCCCATAATGCTGGGCGAGGCTAGTTTTAAATAGTTTTTTACTAAAATAAAAAGATGAAACGACAAGCCTACAACCCCATAACGCTGGGCGAGGCTAGTTTAAAATAGTTTTTTACTGAAATAAAACGGGGAACCGAGAAGCCTACGACCCCATAACGCTGGGCGGGGCTAGTTGAATTTAATTTTTTACTTTTTTAATAAAATAAAACGAGGAACCGACAAGCCTACAACTCCATAACGCTGGGCGAGGCTAGTTTTAAATAGTTTTTTACTAAAATAAAACGAGGAACCGACAAGCCTACAACCCCATCACGCTGGCCAAAGCTAGTTGAATTTAATTTTTTACTATTTTACTAAAATAAAACGAGGAAACGACAAGCCTACAACCCCATAACGCTGGGCGAGGCTAGTTTAAAATAATTTTTTACCAAAATAAAACGTGGAACCGACAAGCCTACGACCCCATAACGCTGGGCGAGGCTAGTTGAATTTTATTTTTTACTAAAATAAAACGAGGAACCGAGAAGCCTGCAACCCCATAACGCTGGGCGGGGCTAGTTGAATTGAATTTTTTTACTATTTTATTGAAATAAAACGAGGAACCAACAAGTCTACAACCCCATAACGCTGGGCGGGGCTAGTTTAAAATAGTTTTTTACCAAAATAAAACAAGGAACCGACAAGCCTGCGACCCCATAACGCTGGGTGAGGCTAGTTGAATTTTATTTTTTACTAAAATAAAACGAGGAACCGAGAAGCCTACATCCCCATAACGCTGGGCGGGGCTAGTTGAATTGAATGTTTTACTATTTTACCAAAATAAAACGAGGAACCGAGAAGCCTACAACCCCATAACGCTGGGCGGGGCTAGTTGAATTGAATTTTTTTACTATTTTATTGAAATAAAACGAGGAACCAACAAGTCTACAACCCCATAACGAAGGGCGGGGCTAGTTTAAAATAGTTTTTTACCAAAATAAAACAAGGAACCGACAAGCCTGCGACACTATAACGCTGGGTGAGGCTAGTTGAATTTTATTTTTTACGAAAATAAAACGAGGAACCGAGAAGCCTACAACCCCATAACGCTGGGCGGGGCTAGTTGAATTTAATTTTTTACTAAAATAAAACGAGGAACCGACAAGCCTACAACCCCATAATGCTGGGCGAGGCTAGTTTTAAATAGTTTTTTACTAAAATAAAAAGATGAAACGACAAGCCTACAACCCCATAACGCTGGGCGAGGCTAGTTTAAAATAGTTTTTTACTAAAATAAAAAGATGAAACGACAAGCCTACAACCCCATAACGCTGGGCGAGGCTAGTTTAAAATAGTTTTTTACTGAAATAAAACGGGGAACCGAGAAGCCTACGACCCCATAACGCTGGGCGGGGCTAGTTGAATTTAATTTTTTACTTTTTTAATAAAATAAAACGAGGAACCGACAAGCCTACAACTCCATAACGCTGGGCGAGGCTAGTTTTAAATAGTTTTTTACTAAAATAAAACGAGGAACCGACAAGCCTACAACCCCATCACGCTGGCCAAAGCTAGTTGAATTTAATTTTTTACTATTTTACTAAAATAAAACGAGGAACCGAGAAGCCTACAACCCCATAATGCTGGGCGAGGCTAGTTTTAAATAGTTTTTTACTAAAATAAAAAGATGAAACGACAAGCCTACAACCCCATAACGCTGGGCGAGGCTAGTTTAAAATAATTTTTTACCAAAATAAAACGTGGAACCGACAAGCCTACGACCCCATAACGCTGGGCGAGGCTAGTTGAATTTTATTTTTTACTAAAATAAAACGAGGAACCGAGAAGCCTGCAACCCCATAACGCTGGGCGGGGCTAGTTGAATTGAATTTTTTACTATTTTACCAAAATAAAACGAGGAACCGAGAAGCCTACAACCCCATAACGCTGGGCGGGGCTAGTTGAATTGAATTTTTTTACTATTTTATTGAAATAAAACGAGGAACCGAGAAGCCTACAACCCCATAACGCTGGGCGGGGCTAGTTGAATTTAATTTTTTACCAAAATAAAACAAGGAACCGACAAGCCTGCGACCCCATAACGCTGGGTGAGGCTAGTTGAATTTTATTTTTTACTAAAATAAAACGAGGAACCGAGAAGCCTACATCCCCATAACGCTGGGCGGGGCTAGTTGAATTGAATGTTTTACTATTTTACCAAAATAAAACGAGGAACCGAGAAGCCTACAACCCCATAACGCTGGGCGGGGCTAGTTGAATTGAATTTTTTTACTATTTTATTGAAATAAAACGAGGAACCAACAAGTCTACAACCCCATAACGAAGGGCGGGGCTAGTTTAAAATAGTTTTTTACCAAAATAAAACAAGGAACCGACAAGCCTGCGACACTATAACGCTGGGTGAGGCTAGTTGAATTTTATTTTTTACGAAAATAAAACGAGGAACCGAGAAGCCTACAACCCCATAACGCTGGGCGGGGCTAGTTGAATTTAATTTTTTACTAAAATAAAACGAGGAACCGACAAGCCTACAACCCCATAACGCTGGCCAAAGCTAGTTGAATTTAATTATTTACTATTTTACTAAAATAAAACGAGGAACCGACAAGCCTACAACCCCAACATGCTGGGCGAGGCTAGTTCTAAATAGTTTTTTACTAAAATAAAAAGATGAAACGACAAGCCTACAACCCCATAACGCTGGCCAAAGCTAGTTGAATTTAATTATTTACTATTTTACTAAAATAAAACGAGGAACCGACAAGCCTACAACCCCAACATGCTGGGCGAGGCTAGTTCTAAATAGTTTTTTACTAAAATAAAAAGATGAAACGACAAGCCTACAACCCCATAACGCTGGGCGAGGCTAGTTTAAAATAGTTTTTTACTGAAATAAAACGGGGAACCGAGAAGCCTACGACCCCATAACGCTGGGCGGGGCTAGTTGAATTTAATTTTTTACTTTTTTAATAAAATAAAACGAGGAACCGATAAGCCTACAACTCCATAACGCTGGGCGAGGCTAGTTTTAAATAGTTTTTTACTAAAATAAAACGAGGAACCAACAAGTCTACAACCCCATAACGCTGGGCGGGGCTAGTTTAAAATAGTTTTTTACCAAAATAAAACAAGGAACTGACAAGCCTGCGACCCCATAACGCTGGGTGAGGCTAGTTGAATTTTATTTTTTACTAAAATAAAACGAGGAACCGAGAAGCCTACAACCCCATAACGCTGGGCGAGGCTAGTTGAATTTAATTTTTTACTAAAATAAAACGAGGAACCGACAAGCCTACAACCCCATAACGCTGGCCAAAGCTAGTTGAATTTAATTTTTTGCTATTTTACTAAAATAAAACGAGGAACCGACAAGCCTACAACCCCATAATGCTGGGCGAGGCTAGTTTTAAATAGTTTTTTACTAAAATAAAAAGATGAAACGACAAGCCTACAACCCCATAACGCTGGGCGAGGCTAGTTTAAAATAGTTTTTTACTGAAATAAAACGAGGAACCGAGAAGCCTACAACCCCATAACGCTGGGCGAGGCTAGTTGAATTTAATTTTTTACTAAAATAAAACGAGGAACCGACAAGCCTACAACCCCATAACGCTGGGCGAGGCTAGTTGTAATTAATTTTTTACTACAATAAAACGGGGAACCGAGAAGCCTGCAACCCCATAACGCTGGGCGGGGCTAGTTGAATTGAATTTTTTTACTATTTTATTGAAATAAAACGAGGAACCAACAAGTCTACAACCCCATAACGCTGGGCGGGGCTAGTTTAAAATAGTTTTTTACCAAAATAAAACAAGGAACCGACAAGCCTGCGACCCCATAACGCTGGGTGAGGCTAGTTGAATTTTATTTTTTACTAAAATAAAACGAGGAACCGAGAAGCCTACAACCCCATAACGCTGGGCGAGGCTAGTTGAATTTAATTTTTTACTAAAATAAAACGAGGAACCGACAAGCCTACAACCCCATAACGCTGGCCAAAGCTAGTTGAATTTAATTTTTTACTATTTTACTAAAATAAAACGAGGAATCGACAAGCCTACAACCCCATAATGCTGGGCGAGGCTAGTTTTAAATAGTTTTTTACTAAAATAAAAAGATGAAACGACAAGCCTACAACTTCATAACGCTGGGCGAGGCTAGTTTAAAATAGTTTTTTACTGAAATAAAACGGGGAACCGAGAAGCCTACGACCCCATAACGCTGGGCGGGGCTAGTTGAATTTAATTTTTTACTTTTTTAATAAAATAAAACGAGGAACCGACAAGCCTACAACTCCATAACGCTGGGCGAGGCTAGTTTTTAATAGTTTTTTACTAAAATAAAACGAGGAACCGACAAGCCTACAACCCCATAACGCTGGCCAAAGCTAGTTGAATTTAATTTTTTACTATTTTACTAAAATAAAACGAGGAACCGACAAGCCTACAACCCCATAATGCTGGGCGAGGCTAGTTTTAAATAGTTTTTTACTAAAATAAAAAGATGAAACGACAAGCCTACAACCCCATAACGCTGGGCGAGGCTAGTTTTAAATAATTTTTTACCAAAATAAAACTTGGAACCGACAAGCCTACGACCCCATAACGCTGGGCGAGGCTAGTTGAATTTTATTTTTTACTAAAATAAAACGAGGAACCGAGAAGCCTACAACCCCATAACGCTGGGCGGGGCTAGTTGAATTGAGTTTTTTACTATTTTACCAAAATAAAACGAGGAACCGAGAAGCCTACAACCCCATAACGCTGGGCGGGGCTACTTGAATTGACTTTTTTACTATTTTACTGAAATAAAACGAGGAACCAACAAGTCTACAACCCCATAACGCTGGGCGGGGCTAGTTTAAAATAGTTTTTTACCAAAATAAAACGAGGAACCGACAAGCCTACGACCCCATAACGCTGGGTGAGGCTAGTTGAATTTTATTTTTTACTAAAATAAAACGAGGAACCGAGAAGCCTACAACCCCATAACGCTGGGCGAGGCTAGTTGAATTTAATTTTTTACTAAAATAAAACGAGGAACCGACAAGCCTACAACCCCATAACGCTGGGCGAGGCTAGTTGTAATTAATTTTTTACTAAAATAAAACGAGGATCCGACAAGCCTACAACCCCATAACGCTGGGCGAGGCTAGTTGTAATTAATTTTTTACTACAATAAAACGGGGAACCGAGAAGCCTGCAACCCCATAACGCTGGGCGAGGCTAGTTGAAACCCTGGACTTTAGACTTAAAAAATTTATACCATTAATTCAGTTTTTAATTAGAAACGAAGCTCAGACACTCTTTAATTTCAATGCTTAATGATTAATTATTAATTATTAACTTTGGTTGGGCTTTGATTAGGTTTGGATTATTAATTATCAACTTTTCAAGCACTTGTTTTTATGTTACGATAACTTCATGTGCATAGTAGCTACTTAAAATTATTATTTCAATTAAATTTTTGTATAAATAATTATTACGAAAACAATTTTTTATTATTTGCTAATAAATATATATGCCTGAATTTTTTAAATCAGCTCAAACGAAAAAAAAAAAATCATTCATGTACTTTTTAACAAAGAAAGTACTTCAAACTTTTTTACTCTTTTAATTTATCTTATATGATTTAAAAATTAAAAAAATTTGTTCAAAGACTTGTGTACTAATTTTTTAACATAATTTTTTTCATTGTTACAGCCTTATAAAAATGGTTATGCAAACGAACAAAGATTATTTTATTATTTCTCTACTGTTAACTTATACATTCATTATAAGTAGACATTGTTATCACAATTTGATCCGTGGAGAGGTATTAAATAAAGAATCAATGCAAAAAAAAATTAATTTTTTTGGCAGATTAATTTTTATTTATTTAGATTGATTATCAGCAACGTTTCGTCTGCTTGGTTTGCAGACCTCTTCAGGCTATACAAAAATATTTTAAAACACAATGAAATTATAAATGTTTACATAAAAAATTATTATTAATAATTACAAAGTTTTGAAAAGTTATAATAGAGTTTACCTATGTAAAAGTGATCTTTACTCGAGTCGAGCAAGTCATCGAATGAGACATGAAATCGAAACATAATAGATATTGAGAAATAAATGGGTGTGTATGTATACAAAAGTTTAAATAGAAAAAGAAAATTTTGTTTTTCTGAGTAAATTTGAAATGTTAGTTTTCAAGTAGATAGTTTATTAAAAAGGGATTTGTAAGATCTACTGAGGTTTTTAGTATCCTCTTTTTTATTGATTGTATGTCTTGTACTTTTGATTAACAACATTTCAGAGATCAAACCTTTCTCGTAATTATGTTCAGTGTCTTAAATTTTAACGTCATCATATTTAAATTCATGATTGTAAACAAGTCTGTGTTTGTGCACAACTGACTCGGGGTCAACGTTCTTTCTGTGTTCAGAGATCCTTTTATGTAATGCTCTCTTAGTCTGTCCAACGTATGAAACATTACAAGAACTACAAGAGAATTTGAACACTGAACCTGTCTTTTCTCTCTCTTCTGTAGTATCTTTTCCTAACTTAATAATATCGGTCAATTTATTGTTAACTATTGGTATAATTCTAAAATTCATGTTTTTTAAAACACTTTTACAATTTTTAAAGAAATTATCATAAAAAGGTAGAACTAAAATGGTTTTATTATCAATCTGACTATCACGGTCAACTATGTTTGTGTTGTGTTTAATTGCATGCAGTTTCTTCTTAATATATTTTTCGAAAAAGGTTTTTGGAAAATTGTTATGAATTAAAATTCTCTCGACTAAATCAATATTTTTATCATGAAATTTAGAATCGGACAATTTTATTGCCCGATCAACCAAATTAAAAACAATGTTAATATTCTGACTTTTTGAGTGATTGGAATAAAAAATTGATAGTAACATTAGAAGAAATAGGTTTAATAAACCAGTCAGTAGAAACAGTGTCATTCACATTCATAATAGTAATGTCCAAAAAATTAATTTTGCCATTCTCTTCAACTTCATGAGTAAATAGCAAATTAGGGTCGTAAGAATTAAAAATATCTAAAACTTTCCGTACATATCTCTTGTTAATGCACATGATAGTGTCATCAACATACCGGTAATAAAACAAAGGAGTTATATTAAAATCAGCCTTCAGCTTATTTAAACAAAAAGTCTCAAGGTCTTCTAATACTATATCCGCAAATATAGGTGAAATAGGTGATCCCATCGGAGTACCTGAGACTTGATGATACAATTTGCCGTCAAAGGTAAAATAAACAAAAATTTTTTTTTTTGCATTGATTCTTTATTTAATACCTCTCCACGGATCAAATTGTGATTACAATGTCTACTTATTGTGGTTTATTAAGAGAGGAAGATCGAGACTTCGATCAAAACAATTTTATTTTTAATGGTCCTGGATCAGAGACGGACTTTCATCAAACAACTTTTTTTCAACACGTCACGAACATCTACGGACGTAATGCAACAAACACAATGAAAAAATGGATGGATTTTCAACTTTAACTACTACACAATTCTCAACAACTAGTTTTCTTACTCAGATGCAGATCACATAATATCTTTCCCAAGAACATCCAAAACACATCAAGATTTACAAAACAATTTTCATGGCACAGCAACTCTTGTAAGAATAATTTTAACCTATATGTTTTTCAATTTTGTACAAAATTATTGAAATGCGAGATCACTGACATTAATCATCACATTAAATTTTTGAAAAATAGAGTTCGAAAAACTTATATTAATATTCATAAGCAAATATCATCTTCAGGTGATAGAAAAATAATTTTTAAATCTGTTAAAGAAAAATTGAAAAAAACAAGGAAAATATTGACTGACAGATATAATAAAAAATTTAATTGGCTGTTGCGCAGTTACTCGACCTCTGAAGTATATAATCCGACTGATGATAATATTAATTGTACATTTAAAAATCTGAGTTCTGTTGAAATACCCGAGGACATTATTAAATTGGTTTCGTTAGGGAGAAATTTTTCCGTGAAGAGTGAATCCTTTAAGAAACAAGACATTTTAAACACAGTAAAAAATTTAGAGACAAGTTTGCAGAAAACTAATTTCAATCATGAAACGAAAAATGATATTAGGGAAAAAATTGTACAAGCTATTAGTCACTACGATAATAGAAAACATCATCTTAATTTTTTTGACAGAGAATTAAAAAATAGTAGGAAAAAAATGAGAGAATTTTTAATTAATAATGATGATATAATGTTTACTAAATCTGATAAGGGTAATGTGACAGTTTGTTTGAAAAAATCTGACTATCAAAGAAAGATGAATGAAATGTTAAATGACCGCGATACTTATGAACCGATTAACGATAACCCCTTAGAAGAATTGCAATCTAGGGTCTATAGAGAATTAAAATATCTAAATAACAATTCTTATTTGGACTATAAATATCATAAATATCAATTGACTCAGACAGACACAATTTTAGCTAAATTATACGGTCTACCAAAAATTCATAAACCTATTTTATCCTTTAGACCGATAACATCATCCATCAATTCTCCGACTCACTTTCTATCAACCGTACTTTTGAATAATTTAAAAAAATGCATTTCTCCACCAAGTTCACATATTGACAATAGTTTCGAATTCAGGAACAAAATCAGTAACTTACATATACCCAGAAACCACATTTTAATATCTCTGGACGTGATTTCTTTATTCACGAAAGTTTCTCTTGAACAAGTTTTAAAAAGTTTAGATAGACGATTTTCCCAAATTCATAACAATTGTAGAATCCCTTTTCATGACATTTATAATTTGACAGAATTTGTGTTTAGGAATGTTTATTTTACCTTTGACGGCAAAT
Source organism: Encarsia formosa (assembly GCA_038277355.1). Lineage (NCBI taxonomy): Eukaryota > Metazoa > Arthropoda > Insecta > Hymenoptera > Aphelinidae > Encarsia > Encarsia formosa. Next base: position 55,113,824 of record CM076186.1, read on the forward strand.
TGTATCATCAAGTCTCAGGTACTCCGATGGGATCACCTATTTCACCTATATTTGCGGATATAGTATTAGAAGACCTTGAGACTTTTTGTTTAAATAAGCTGAAGGCTGATTTTAATATAACTCCTTTGTTTTATTACCGGTATGTTGATGACACTATCATGTGCATTAACAAGAGATATGTACGGAAAGCTAATTTGCAATTTACTCATGAAGTTGAAGAGAATGGCAAAATTAATTTTTTGGACATTACTATTATGAATGTGAATGACACTGTTTCTACTGACTGGTTTATTAAACCTATTTCTTCTAATGTTACTATCAATTTTTTATTCCAATCACTCAAAAAGTCAGAAAATTAACATTGTTTTTAATTTGGTTGATCGGGCAATAAAATTGGCCGATTCTAAATTTCATGATAAAAATATTGATTTAGTCGAGAGAATTTTAATTCATAACAATTTTCCAAAAACCTTTTTCGAAAAATATATTAAGAAGAAACTGCATGCAATTAAACACAACACAAACATAGTTGACCGTGATAGTCAGATTGATAATAAAACCATTTTAGTTCTACCTTTTTATGATAATTTCTTTAAAAATTGTAAAAGTTTTTTAAAAAACTTTAATTTTAGAATTATACCAATAGTTAACAATAAATTGACCGATATTATTAAGTTAGGAAAAGATACTGCAGAAGAGAGAGAAAAGACAGGTTCAGTGTACAAATTCTCTTGTAGTTCTTGTAATGTTTCATACGTTGGACAGACTAAGAGAGCATTACATAAAAGGATCTCTGAACACAGAAAGAACGTTGACCCCGAGTCAGTTGTGCACAAACACAGGCTTGTTTACAATCATGAATTTAAATTTGATGACGTTAAAATTTTAGACACTGAACATAATTACAAGAAACGTTTGATCTCTGAAATGTTGTTAATCAAAAGTACAAGACATACAATCAATAAAAAAGAGGATACTAAAAACCTCAGTAGATCTTACAAATCCCGTTTTAATAAACTATCTACTTGAAAACTAACATTTCAAATTTACTCAGCAAAACAAAATTTTCTTTTTCTATTTAAACTTTTGTATACATACACACCCATTTATTTCTCAATATCTATTATGTTTCGATTTCATGTCTCATTCGACGACTTGCTTGATTCTTTATTTAATACCTCTCCACGGATCAAATTGTGATTACAATGTCTACTTATTGTGGTTTATTAAGAGAGGAAGATCGAGACTTCGATCAAAACAATTTTATTTATACATTCATTATTTAAAAAAATAGTTAACAAATGTTCAACTGTCAAACATACTGTAATTACACGTGTTATTTTCACGTATAAATCAAACTTGTGGACGTGTTACGTAATACCTGTAAATTACACGTTTTCATTTTCAACAAGTAAAAAATTGTGTTCTTGATCTTGATGCAAAAAATTTTTTGTATGTGTGAGTAAATAAAAGTTTATTAACAATTCGTGAGGTAATTGGAGTAGGAAGATAATGAAGAGATATTATTTTCAATTTTTTCATATTATATTAATTTTAAATTAACAAAAGTACATAAAAATATCACTGGGAGCTGTAAAAATATTTTTTAATGCCACAAATAACTAACATTTTTTTTTTTTTCAAGCTGGAGATCCAGGTCTCGTAGGGGCTACCTGAATTCGAGTTATTTTAGTGTCTATATGAGCAACTATATGGTCTATAGTAAGCATTACGGTAATGATGAGTTGATTGAGATTTTCTGAGAAATGAAGTGGCTCGGGCTCTGCAATACTCGTCAAGCTGTTTTTTTTATTCATACAATCTTTTTTTATATCAATGAATAACATAGTTGTTTCATCGTCCGTAGTTTGATCGCTCAGTAGCACAACTTGGGTATAAGTTTGACAGAGCTTTTTTTTTAGGGTTTGTAAACCAGCTACTGTTGCTTGTGTCATCTGAAAATATTTTACAAAAATTAAAAGCTGCTTCTATTTTGATAGTAAAAATTGATGAAAAGTTAAAACTGAAACATATGAGCGGGGGCTATTTTGACTCTGACGGAGGCTTTTCGGATAGTAACAAGGGGGCGATTCGAACATTTTCATTTTTTTTGTTAAAATTTAGTTTAAACGCTTTTTTCATGCGCAAATATTACCGTGTAAATGTAATTAATAAGATATGTAATTTATTTATTTAGTAAACGCGTGGAACTTTAATTTTAACAGCTCTTCAACTGCAGGGCTATTCGGACAGAGAAAATAATTCGTGATTTGAGGAATACTCGAACATTTTTTTATTTTTAATATTGCAAAATTCATTATCTTTATTTAGTTTTTTTGTAAAAGAGGTTATGACTTTAAAATCAGAAACAAATTGCATAAAAAGACCTAAAATATTCAAACTTACCTCAGCTTATGTATAGCTATGTTGAATAAATGTTTATGGTTGATTTAGAAATAAAATCAGGAGTGTATTGAATAAAGTATGGAGTGTTTTTTTTTGTACTTCTGCAATGAAAACAGGTGCGATTGTGCGAAGCAATTGTACCCATGCGGCACTCGCGGTGCAGAAAGTTAAAAAATGCAGCAAATTGTATCGCCAGTTTTGACTACCAATTATGTATTCCGATTTGAACTTGAATAAATTTCTTTCCGTTAGTTACTGAGTAAATAATTTCTCTAGATTAATTCAATGAGTTAAAAATATTTTTAAGTCGTCAGTGTCGTCTGCACTCATCAGTACTAACAACAGTGGAAAACAGTGTTGGCAATAGTTGCACGCGGTGCAAAAGCTCGCTCTTCCTTTTTTTCCCGTTTTGTTATTATTTCCAATTGATTTTTTATGTCTGCTACAGTTTGCTCAGTTCAGCTGGCTGTTTTCAATTAGTTATTACAGGTGCAGTATACTTTACGTGATTTTTGCTAGTTATTAAAATTTTTTTTTTTTAAAGTTAAGTTGAAATACACTGAAATGAAAAAAAGCAATCAGACTGCATGCTGCGTTTCAAGTTGTGAGTCAACAACGTCCGATTTAACTTTTAAATTTCCTTCAAAAGAGCATGAAGGATCGCAGTGGTTGCAATTAATTAATAGTGATGACTTGAATAAGTTAACGTGCGACACAATAAAAAACAGACGGTTTGGAGTTTGTTTTAAACATTTTTCAGAAAATGCCGTTCTAACTTTAAAAGATGGCAGAAGAATTCTAAAAAAAGGATTTTTACCGACGCTTAACTTGAAATCTCCTTCCCCTGCACGAATTTCAAATCCTTCGGACAATATAAATCGACCCACAGGTAAAATGATTCGGTAGTCTTTACACAAATGTTAAATTTTTGTTGTTATTACAGTGCATAAAACTGACAAACTTGCAAGTAAAGCTGGTCCCAACAGAGTTACAATAAAATGACAATATTTTTCACGAAATAACTTTTTTTCATTCACAAATGTTAACCCATTAAGTCCCAGGATTTTTAAAATTTTTCTTGTACTTTGAGCTCTGGAATTTTGATGAAAACGATCAAAAATATTTTCAAAAAGACCATATACGACTATTTTCGGGTATGCTCTACACGATGGTGTAGTTTAAAAAAGTCAAAAATGTCATTTTCAATTGTTAATTAACAAATTAAAAAAAAAAAACTTAATTTTTTGCTGCATTTTTTTTTATGAATTTTTTCAGTTGGATGTTTTTTTTTTTTTTTTTTCAAAAATATGATCAGAGGTGATCACGATACTTGAAATTTACGGTAGAATTTTTTTTTTAATAAAAATCTTTTTTAACAAAATGGCGGCCATAAAACGAAGTCTATAATCTCTAATTTTTCGTTTTATTCACTTTTTTCATGTTTATTCCTTGAAATCGCACAAGTATTTAACGTTTCACTGCTATTTTTTGTTGGAAAAGTCAAAATAATTGTACAAAGAAGCATAAAAATTGTAATACTTATAAAATATTCATTGTTAGGTTATGAGAGGTGATTTTTACACGATTTTAGTAGGGTCCGTGGTGACCCAAACAGAGTTATTCGGAAACTTCCAACTGAAAAACAAAGTGTATCAAAAAAAGAACTATTGTGGATACATTAATTGTTGATTTTAATTGTTTAAACATTATTTATTTAAACAATTGAAACAATTTTGACAATAAAAAACCATTTTTTGAATCAAGTGAATAAAACGAAAAATTCGAGATTTTCGACTTCCTTTTATGGCCGCCATTTTGTTAAAAAAGATTTTTATAAAAAAAAAAAAAAATCCTACCGTAAATTTCAAGTATCGTGATCACCTCTGATCACATTTTTGAAAAAAAAAAAAAATCCAACTGAAAAAATTCATAAAAAAAAAAAAAATGCAGCAAAAAATTGATTTTTTTTTTTAATTTGTTAATTAACAATTGAAAATGACATTTTTGATTTTTTTAAACTAAACCATCGTGTAGAGCATACCCAAAAATAGTGGTATATGGTCTTTTTGAAAATATTTTTTATCGTTTTCATCAAAATTCCAGAGCTCAAAGTACAAGAAAAATTTAAAAAATCCTGGGACTTAATGGGTTAATGCTAAACCAGAGTGACTTTTTCCGCAAGTTCTTGTCAGTTATGTTCTTTCAGCATTACACAAAATTGAATTTATTCATTTATAGTTGTTAAAACTTACAAACGGAAGCTGGACTTCAACAATTCAAAAAAATCAACGACCGATTGTAATGTTGACTCAGACACATCGAGTATAGATTTGCCACCCACCGGAGACTTGCATTCGTACCAAAAGCGGCAGCTAATAGATTTTAGCAATCGTTACGGGGGGAAAAATGATTATCGCGATTACCTTAGTACGAGTGCGATCAAAACATCATCGTGCATGTCTTACTCCAAGATCATGGTAGAATCGTCTGTTTCACCAAAATCAGTATTATTACCAGGTAAGAAATTTTAATAATATATCTTTATACACAAATTAGTAATACAAAAAATAACTTTAATTTTTGAAGTAAAAATATACAGTCTAAGAATTGTTTATATCAAAAAAACACGTGTAACGATTCTTTCACTAACATTTTTCATCAATTTTCACAGTTTCGGAAGATAGCGTTATTTCTTATTTTTGCAATGTCCAAAATCTGAACGCTGCTTCATCAGAAAGTGACGTAATTCATAGTGAAAGTTTACCTCTGGAAAGTATAGGCACTTCTTCATATGAAAGGTTGAAAAAATATTTTAAAATACACTTTTGCATGATGATTATTTTGTTAAACCGATTAAGTCCCAGGGTGTCGAATTTTTATTAGTATTTGAGTTGGAAAATCCTGAGGAAAACTTCAAAAATTCTATGCTTTAACACGATACACCCCTGTTTTCGAGTATGCTTTACACGGTGTGGATGACAATATTTAAAACAGTTAAAATTTCTATTTTCAACTGTTTATAAACAAATTTTAAAAAAAATCAATATTTTTCTGGCCTTTTTTTTTTTTACAAATAATTTAGAGAAATGTGTTTTCTTATAGTTAAAAATATGATAGACGGTGAAAATTTCGTGTGAAGTTTTAAAAACTTTTTGAAATTTTTGTGTTGTGATTTTTTCAAATAAGATGACGTCAAAAAACTTATAAAAAATAAAATTAAAAAATATATAAAAAACAAAGTAAAAAACAAAATATAAAAAAAAATGAAAACAAAAAAATCGCATTTATCTTTAGTCCTAGTATGTCGCCAAATGTGTCTCAACAAGAAGTAACTACAAACATTGAAAAATCATGTAACCATCTCAAAGGTAAAACGGCAACGAAAAGTCAAAATTCATCAGTTATTGACCTACTGCAAAAAGAAAATTTCCTGTTGAAAGAAGAAAACTTAAAATTGAAAATCGAGAACACTACTTTGAAGAAAAAAATAAAAAACTGTGAATACGCCAATAAAAAAAAAACCGGTTTGTTTATTTTATACTTTTTTACGATTAAAAATTGATGTTACCATTAATTAATTTGTTAAAAAAATTTTATTTTTAGCAAAAAGGCAAATGGAAAGAAAAATCGGCCATTTAATATTGTAAAAAAAAAAATACGGGAAGTTAACGTATTTACAAAAACTGTCGGTTGATTCTATGCTAAATAACGTTGGAAAGAAAGCTAAAGGACGAAGATTTAGTTACGAGCAAAAAGTGCTACATTTATCCGAGTACAAAAAATCCCCAGCAGCGTACCGTGGCAGGCAAAAAAATTTTAATCTCCCAAGCCAAACTACATTAAAAAAAATTTTAAACTCCATTAAGCTAGACACTGGTATCAATCCAGCAATAAGGGATAGACTAATTGCAGCCAGAAGTCAAATGAAAGATGATTTGGACGCAGTTTGCACGCTGGTTTGGGACGAGCTTGCATTAGAACCACATTTGGCCTATGATTACAAAAACGACAGAGTTTGTGGGTTTGAGAGCTGGAACGGGACTACTTCGGAGAAAATAGCGGACCATGGTCTAACTTTTATGTTGAGAGGTTTGCTTACAGGGTGGAAGATCCCATTAGCATTCGGCTTATGCGATGCTACTACTCAAAGTGAACAACTGCAACAACAGATCAAAGAAGTAGTCAGACTCTGTGAGGAGTGTAAATTCAAAATTATTCCTTCAACCTGTGATCAAGGTTCCACAAACAGGGGTGCAATAAAAATTCTTTTAGAGGAAACGAACCAGTTAAAAGCAAGATTAGGACTAGAAAACTGTAAGTAATCTTTATATTACTAGTCTCTCTCAGCGCGCAAGCACGCACAATTGTATTACATTTGTAAAACAATTGTAATTTGTAATTTGTTGTAGATAAATGATATATCATTTATCTCAAACAAATTTGGTCCAAGCTTCATCAAAATTAACCTACAATAAGTTTTTAATACCCTTTACCATTGCCGCTACGTTTAGAGTTCATTATAACTTTTGTGGTTAAATAAAAATAAATTATTAAATTATTCTGCAACTCCAAGTCTGTTGGTGAAAAAATTAGATTTCCAAGCAGATCTCAGAAAAGAGGTTGAACAGAACATGGCTACGCCAAAAAAAACATACGACACGGTGAAAAAATATGAGTAAGAATATTTTAACTTCACAAGTAACACCAATTCTGTCGTACAAAAGTAAATCCGCACCATTAACAAGGGAAACCCATAGAAAATAGTGCGTGTTTTCTCTTGTACACAAAAACCTGTACCTAGTATGGCCCCCCTAAGCGAGAATCAACGTTGTGGCGAATCAAATCAATATTTTTTGACCTGCAAGGTCTCATCTAAAAGGTTAATTCAAGGGCTTTAAAATGAGACCTTACGTGTTCGATTTTGATCAATGAGCTTGAAATGACAGAGGATTTACCAAAACACGTTTTTTTAAGACACCTAAAATTTGTGTACCTAATATGGCCCTCTTGAAGAAATTTATTAATTCCGATTTGTTCCTATTTTTTAAATCAATCAGGATTTGAGATTTAAAAAACTTCAAAATTTTCATTTTTTTAAAAATTATTTATTTAAAAATTGAGCCTTTTTTACAATTTCTTGAAAGCTTTGCAACCAGTAGAAAAATTTCAACTTTAAATTTTTATCAAAGTTTGGTTTTTGACCTTGAATGTTATAAAAAAATGTAGAACAGTTATAAAATGAAAAAAAGCTTTGAAACAATTATACTTATTTTTCTATAGCATTAGGACAGGATTTTTTAAAAAGTAAATATGAAACGAAGGACTCTTACTCACTGAAAGTCAATTAGTAAAATGTTTACTAATTTCATGAGTAAAGATATTTTCACTAAAAAATAAGTAAAATTTTACTTATTCAAAAGTAAATTTGTATCTTTGAAAAAATCTCGACTGTATTTTACTATTTTAAAAAGTAAAAAAAAGACTTGCGAATTATTTCAATTTATATTTTTTTAATGAGAATCAAATTCAGTTTTATATTCATTAATAATGATGATAATAATAATAATCGCAATATTAGTAAAAAAGCATAAAATATAATATAAAATACATTTTTAATGTATACAGAAAAATCAATTTTTTTATACACTGAGAAAATTTTTTCAAAAAATTATATGATAATAATTTGATTTTTTTCAATAAATTATTCGTAAACTTGATATATTTCATACAAAAACATTAGATTTAAGAAATAACCGTTAATTTTTTTTTTTTTTTTTTTTTTTTTTTTTATCGTCATGAGACGGCATCTTACATATATCAGCTCCGGTCATAATCAAAGACACTAGTACCTACACAAAGAGCTGACAATAAAAACGTGGAGCGTGTCGGTATATCTGGGCTCAACAAGGTCTCCTGAAATTTATAATAATATTTATCAACATATTATATTAACATTTATATACATATAAAGAAGTGAATTAATAGTTCTGAAGTCACGACGTACCACGTGGATTTTCGCGCTCGTAACCTATAACTTCTGTAGAGTTGTCTGCATTACTCTGCATCTTACACAGCGTGTATACACGTGTATACGATTTTTCATTTTGCATGGATGTGGTGAAAGTTTCACTGAGGGAGTTTTCAAAGTAATTTTGAGGTTTGAAAGGTATGTATAATTAATTAGTAATTATCCTTTGTGTTGTCATGTACCGATCCCCATAAAGATCCCATATTCCCAAGTTGCAACAGACTTACTTATAATCCGCCTAAAAGGAGTTAGGGAGGGGGCCACGGAAATTGCAATTAAGCATTTTGCTAGCCGGCACCTCCGCTCTGCTGGAACAGGTGGGGCGAAGTAGCTTCCCTCGCTGCTTAGCCGTGCTCCCAAACTACTCTCGTCCCCGACACTCGAGTGGTTCGACCGAAAGCTAGCAGCGATCGAAGACCACGTGCAGCACACCTGGACAAGCAGAGCCGGATCAGGCAAGGATCCGTCAGTGCAATATCGCCTCGCCATCACCATTGGATAAGGTCCCGGAAGGCCCAGAGAACCTCCCGTGAACGATCAACTGCCCGGATACTCCGGTAATTTTAAGGTAGATTATTGTAATATTCAACTCTGTCGGAGGACATTAAACTCATTAAATTGTAACCTTTCACCATTTGTTTTTCAATTAAACAATATCACCTTACCTTATTTTATTTCATTTTATTAACCTAATCAAAAGCCAGACAACAAGGGGACGGGACAACTACGTAAGTAGTTGTTCCAAAAAGACGAAGATCTTACCCCTTTTAAAATAATAATGTCAAGGATTATAAATCCGTGACAGTGTACTCAAAAATAAAAATTATGTACACAATAACAAAAAAGTTGAACTTGAATTCACTCAACTTAACCTAAAAAATTTATTTTTGCTTTGGGTTCGAATTTGGTAGGAGAATACTTCAACAAAATGGCCAGCATTGAAAAGATGAACCAACATGACTTGATTATTTACTTAAGAGATGAGCATGACATAGATGAATCGACATTAAACATATTACTAGGTAAAACAATTTATAAATATTTCATTAGATACGTTAATATTCATAATTGTTTGCAAAGTATTTATAAGTCTTGGCTTGCTTTCTTTTAGTATCTGAATGCATTTTGCATACTTTTTTTAACAAGCATTAGTTTGAAAACTTTTAGTTTTTGTTTATAAGATTTTTTTTCATTACTTTATTAATATTTTCACCCCTGAATTTTAAACAAAAGTATTCTATTATTATGAAGTTCACTAAAATTTGTTTTATATTGATATCTCTAAGCGATGGTGACATTTTTAACAAAAAACATTCAAAAATAATGAAATTCTTATTTAATGTTCATGACACTTATACAAAACTTTGTACGCTAAGAAGATAATAATTTTTTTATTGACTTGTCCTGAGGTTTTTCCTTATCTCAAAAATTTTTGAGTTAAATAGTGCAAGGAAGAAAAAAAATTTTAATTTTATATTAAAGGTTTTTATATTTTGTTTTTATGTTGCCAGTATTAAAGAGTATTCTTGAATTTTAAGTTTATGTATGGAGTCAGAGACTTTTTAATAAATTGTTACTTCTAAAGGTAAGTATTTAAAGTTGTGAGGCAAAAATGTTAATTGATATTGTAATAATCATTTGATGTTCTTAACTCTGATTCTTGACTGAATTTATGCAACTTTAAAATTAATAAATTGATATTGGTGCAACATAGTGAGAGTTGCTTCTGAAACATATAACCTATGTACTATTTTTTAAAATTATTTTGTATCTGTAATTATTACATATTTTTATTTGCATATAATTCTAGACTTATCATTTTGTTTGCTTTCGAGATCTTCCTTCTATTTTTAACCGGATTCAATAAAACAATTAAAATGTTTTTAATATTGGAGGAAATTTTTCATGTATAATATTTGTTAAGACTTGGGTTTCTTTTCATGGTTTCATTTACACATGAACTTCATTGCTGTACGTCTAATATTTTACAAGAATATATAACTCTTTAAAAATAAATGAAATAAATAAAGGAGTGCTGTATATAGTGAGATTTGAAAAAATTTTTTAGAGCATCTGCAAAGGGTTGTTCATATGAAATCAATAATAGAGTAAACAAATTTAAGGAAATTTTCTGTATATATAATTGTTGCACCCAATTTTTTGGTAATTGTAGACTTACATTTTTTTACACTTAGATCAATAATCGAGAATCTCTTCATGTTTTTTGTACTTAGATAACTTTTTCATTGATATCTTTTTAATATTATTGATATTTGTCTGGAAAAACTAAAAATTTGCTCTGAAGAAAATTTTTTCAGATAAATTTTTTTAAAAACAATTTAATGTTCCTTGCAAAAGTTGTAAACATTTTATTCTGTGCATGATGTAAATAATATTTTGAACTTAGATGAACGGATATAACTAATTTTGTTAAAAAAAATTTTAGTAAAAAGCTTTTAAAATTTTTTGGGAAAAAGGTTATGACATTGCTTTATTTTTCACGCCAGCAGGGCCGTATCAAGTGAAGAGGCCCCAAGATAGTGAATATATTTTTTTCTATATTTTTTAAAAATAGCATTTAAATGAACAAATCAAATGTTTTTTTTACTTTTAATTATTGATTCAAAGAATTAGAGCTGCATTCGTATATTTTTTAAGTAAAAAGTTAGGTTAAGTTAACCTGATTTTTCAGCTTTTTTTTTTTTTCTCGAAAGTTAATCCATCAACCGGTTTTTATTTTTTTATTTATTTTTTTTTTCATGCCAAAATATTCAGGATAAAATAAACTCTTAGTAAAATTTTGTTCGGAACAATTGTCCTAGTCAGTTTTTTAAGTGAACGAAAAATCGATGATTTCCCATAAGAACACGTATTAAAGATCCAAATTTTATAATTACAATTTTTCAAAATTTAGGTCGCTAACCTAAATATTTTTTTTTTTTAGACATGTAATCTATGGTATAAAATCTACGTTTTCTCTAAATTTTAATAATATTGACCCCGTGGGAAAAAGTCGCTTGAACCTCCTTAATTTATAACTATTTTTACGCATTGACTTGATGGCTTTGAATAAAATATTTTATAAGAATATTTAAAATTTGAAAAATTAATGAAGCGAATAAAAGAGTACGCATAATAAGTTTTTTAAGTAAAAAATCAATTTTTTAGGATATCCATCAAAATGAAATATGGAGTCTTTTTCATGTTTTATGTGCAAGAAATCAGTCCCTGGAGGATTAGATGGTTTGGCATACCATTTAAAAATAGTTCATACGCTTGCTCTGTCTCAACCTCTGGGAGATTATGGATTTATGTGTGGTCAAGGCAACTGTCAAAAAAGTTTTATACAATTCTGTCACCTTCGAAGACATATTAAAGATTGTCACAGCGCTGGTCATCCTCTGCAGGATAACAGTTTTAATCGAGATGAAGTTACATTGGAAGTGGATGCTGACGGAATGGATCAAATTGAAGTGGGTGCTGATGCGATGGATCAAATTGAAGTGGATGCCGATGGAGGTGCTGATGTTAATGTTGAATATAATGATGATAACCTTAACATTGAGGAAGCAGAGGAGATGGATGGTTTTAATTTGCGATTACGTGTTATTGATATGATTGCTAATTTACACTGCAATGCATCTATGACAGGTGCGATGATTCAAACTGTCCTGGAAGAAACCGATTCACTTTTTTTAATGAATTTGGAGTCAATACGAGCTAAAATTAATGATAGAATTGTAGTAGGTCAAGTGATTGATCAGAATTTTGTGCAAGATATTAATGATATTCTTGCATATGATAGTCCTTTTGAAGGATTAAAAACTTATGAACAGCAAATAGATGCTTTAATTACTACCAAAGGTTACATTAAACCAATTGAAATTCCAATCGGGGAAAGAATAGACTATAGATTTAACAGACGAACAGGTCAGAACGAACCTACTCAAATTGTAGAAACCTGCCAATACGTTTCGGTAATAGAAGTTTTGAAAATGCTCATTTCAAATAAATGTTTTAGGAAACTTGTACATCAAGAAAAGTCTTCTACTGATGGTTTATTACGTTCTTTTCTTGACGGAGAAAATTTTAAAACCAATGAGTTTTTAAGATTGTATCGCTATGCATTACGGTTTAAGTTATACTATGACGAATTGGAAATTGCAGGACCTCTAGGATCCAAAACTGGCATTCACAAACTTGGAATTTTTTATTATCAAATTAGTAACTTACCCGATCACTTAAATTCCAAACTAAGCAGTATTCATGTACTTGCAATTTTCTGTTACGTTGATTTACAAGAAGCAGATGAAGTCAAAAGTGAAGAATCGCGATTCAAAAAAGTACTTGGACCATTTTTAACTGATTTGAGTAAGCTTAAAAGTCATGAAGGCGTTCCTGTTGAACTCGAAGGTGAAACTTACATTTTGAGAGCAACTATTGAAAGCTTTTGCGGAGATGGTCTAGCAGTCCATGATATTTTCGAACTTTTAGGACCATCCGCCAATTTCTTTTGCCGTATGTGTTTATGCACAAGGGCTCAATTGCATGCTGGTAATTTTGAAAAGGCTCCCGAAAGGACCAAGGAAGTCATTGAAGAACACTTACAAATTTTAAAAAGTTCTAGATTTTCCGCAGCCTCGAAGACTGCGACTGGAATGAAAGGCAAATCTTGTCTAAATGAAACAAAATACTTTCACACCTCTCGTAATAAGATATTTGACTGTATGCACGACTTATTGTGTAGTGGTGGTGTAGTTACAATGACTGCAAAACTATCGCTTCAAAAAATGGTTATAGAAGACAAAATTTTTGACATAAATTTTTTAAATGGGGCCATAAAATCATTTAACTATGGCATTCTTGATAGTAAAAATAAACCTTCTGCAAATTTTACTAACGACATGCTAAATAAAAATGAAAATAGTTTAGGACAAAAAGCAAGTCAGATGTGGTGCCTCGTTAGAGCACTACCATTTTTATTAAATGAAAAAGTAAAAACAGACAATCAGTACATGGCTCTTATTTTGAACCTACTTAGAATTTTGGAAATAGTTTTTGCTCCCTGTATTTCTCCATCTTTGATGCCTTATCTGAGTTGTATCATTGAAGATTTTTTAACTCTGTTTATGGAATTGTTTCCCAACGTAAACATGACCAACAAACTTCACTATCTAACGCATTATCCTGAGTGTATTTTATGGTCAGGACCAATAGTACATTTCAACTGTTTTGGTTTTGAAAGAAACCATATCAAAGCTTAATTAAGATCTCAAAACGTTCATAATTATGAAAATCCTCCAAAAACTTTAGTTAGAATCTACCAAGCAGTACAGTGTACATACTGGAACGATGACAACTTCAAGAACATGAGACGAAAGTTGTATCTGGAAAGCCGATATTCGTCTGTAATACTTTGAGTCGGACAAATCTTTTGAATAAAGGAATTGCAGAAAATAAAATGGTAATTTCTGCAAAAGAAGTTTTAGTTGATGGGGCTAAGTATCGCATAGATTTTTTTGTTGTACTCGAGAAGGACACTTTAAGATCAGACAATCTGATTTTGTTTGGACAAATAAAGGAAATTATTGTTTTAAATGGTGAATTTTTCTTATTCTGTTCTGTTTGCAATACGCTAGAATTTGATAATGACGTGAACGCTTACAAAATTCAGTTAGAAAATGAACAGCATAAGTTTATTCGATCTACAGAACTCCCATTTTATAAAGCTTTTTGTCACTGGACTAAGCCGTCATCTCATGATCTGTACATCAGCCTCCGTCACAAAATATTGTAACTCCAGACTGACCTACAAAAGTAAGCTTGCGTATCAATATCACCCCTTGATTTTTTACAAAATTCTAAACGTCTAATTTGTAACAATTAAAACAAATTTAAATTTAAAAATGTTCAAGTGAAAAAATCTCTCAATTCAATAAACTACTAATCATTATTTATTGCACACTAAAAAGATTTCAAACAATTACTAGTCGCATACAAATTTTACAAGGTACTTGTATGTAACGATGCTTTTTTTATACTTTTGTATGATAAAATCTGAAACTTTAATGATTTTGCCAAACACTGTTAAAAAAAAAAATATTATTTTCCTTTTTTTTTTTAAATTATAATGTAAATGATTGTTGATTTCAAAGATTTTCAATTTATATTAATTTAATAAATTCCCAAATTCTTTTTATTTCAGATCAATGTGTCAAGGGCAAATCATTTTTAAAAATGAATGAAAGTCGTTTTATGCAAATTGGTATAAAAGGAGGGCCCGCTATTGAGTTAATAGATATAATTGACAGCAATAACAAAAATTCTCAATTGGTAAGTTCAAAATAAAAAAAAGTTCTTTATTTAAAAATAAAAATTTCAATCGCAAATTTTTCCATTTCAGGAATGTAATCGTAATCTGAATTCGGAAAATTACGAAATTGATTTAGCTCCAATACCCATTGAAATCGTTATTGATGATAGTTCCAATAGTACAGATCCGACTTATGTTAAACCACTTAAAAGATTGAATGATACAGAAATGGCTTCATCGTTTAAAAAACAAAAAATTGATGCTAAAAGTGAACCAATTGCGGGAAGCTCCAATGAAAAATCAATCGTATCGACACACTTCACTTCAATTTCTGTAATTTTTGCAAACTCTTTTTAAATTTATCATTTATTATTTAAACTTTTTAGTTTTAAATAAATTATTGAAAGAATGCGATATTAATATTGTTATGAAAATTATTTTATAGAGATTTGAAACCCTCAAAGAAACTCTACAGCGTCACCCTCAAGGGAAACAAGTTTTACAAGCTATTTCGTCAGAAGATGTAGTAATTAATAAAACTAGGAGGGATTTAGTTAAAATTCTAGTAGCAGAGTTGACTAAAGCTCAAGGCACTTGGTACACTACATTAAACATTTTTTTTATATGTTTTCATTAATACTATTTTTTTCACTAAACATTTTTTTAAGGTTATTAAAATTCACTTTTACTGTTTCAGTTACCCTAAAAACGAAGTCAAAGTAAAGCTAGCTCAAGCTATTGTGACTGAATTTCCCATTTTTAAAAACAAGGAAACTCCTTTAGGATACGTAAGTTAAAAGAAATTTTTAAAGAGTTAGTAGTATGTAAACGAGAGCGCTCTCGTACCCTCCAGAGGGTACGAGAGCGCTCTCGTACCTTTTAGGAGAGCCCGGTGCTCTCTCGTACCTTTTAGGAGGGGCCGGTGCTCTCTCGTACCTTTTAGGAGGGCCCGGTGCTCTCTCGTACGTTTTAGGAGGGGGCCGGTGCTCTCTCGTAATTTTTGGAACGCTCTCCCCCGCTGCGCACTCCTTGCTGGCGACCACCACTGTACGCTCCCGTAAAGCGCTCCTTGCTGATGAACGCACCTCGCTGCGGTGCTGACGCTTCAGGGTGGACTTAAACCACCAACCTTTCGGTTAGCGCGCTAGCCAATTACATTATTGAGCAAGATTTACTAATTATAAATATTTTTATGAATTTGTGCTTTTAATAAAAAAAATAGGTGAGTCTAAAAGAACTGAATTCAGTGAAAACAGATTATTATTCAAAAAATTAATTATTCTTAATGAGATAAGGGTTTGAAATAACTACATGAATCTTTTATTATAAAAAAAATTTATTGCTTCACACTTATATTGTATTACAAAAGATACTTAAACTATTTTTCTTACATCGCCTGTCATTGGATTATATTGAATTATACGATCATGGATAATTAAACAGTATGCAGCTGTTCCATTAGGAAAAATATCTCGTGATTCTATTTCAAGTCGAACATCAACAGGAGCATTTTTAATTATATCATTTTGCTTTGAGCAATCAATAACTATTAATGGAATCTTATCAATAAAGTCTTTCTTAGTTAAAATAGGTTCAGGATCTTTACTGTAATATTCACCTTGAAAATTAGCATACATATCATAAAGAAGCGCATATTGATTTTGATCTACGTTTATATTTAAATTGTTATATGGATAATATTGGGAGTTTAAAAAAAGTTTAATATTACTAATATTACAATGATCGAATAAACTAGCATCTGCACTTTTCTCTGATTTTCTATTGGTTTGAAGACCAACGATGACAAAACGTGGTTTTTCCAATTGATTTGAAGTTTTCACAGTCCAGATATGTTTAGATGTTTGAGGAAGCATAGGATACTCAAAAAATTCTCTTGATCTAAAACTCATTGTTATAGGACGATCTTTTTCAATGATTTTCAATAAATCAATTCTATAAGAATCAGAAACTGATACGTAAGGCATGAGCCACTCAATTTTTGTAATATCAATCTTGAATTCTTCATAGTTGAGAATATTGTTTTGTCTGGTACCTTCTTGCTTAACTGAATTTATATCATTTCTTGATCTAGTAAGAATTAATTCGTGTTTGACGTTGACGATAATTTTACGATAGTCTTCACCAAATCCAAAAAACATGCTCAATGGAATAGCTACATCGAAGTATCCAGCATCATTAGTTATTTTACCGTTTTCTGAGAGACCAAACCATCCAGCATTTTCAATTAATTTAAGTTGATTGGGATTTAAAGAAACCCAATTTTTCATTAGGGTTGATAAACCAACATTTTTGCAGCGATCAATCTCAATACCATTTAATTCATAGCGAATATCTTCAAACATGTGACAAATGGCATTATTGACGAATTTAGTTTTTTCGGTCAAGGCTGGTTTATCAGGTGGGTTTGTCAATCGACCACAGATGCGAATAGAACTGCGAGATGGTAAAAGACACAAGTCTTGATGCTGTATGGCTATACGAATTTCATCACTATTATTATATGAAGAAGTATAGGGTTGATGAGCATGAATCTCATAATGAGAAATGCTATCGTCGAAAGCGACGGGGGTTTGAATGCTCAGTAGGTCCGCCATTTTTTTCTTGATTGCAACAAAAAAATGTGCAAGTTATTTTCCACCACCAACGATTTTTAATCCTAGACTCTTGAGAAACTGAATGTTCCGTCGTGTTAGCGCTTTGGGAGCTCGACGATGACTGACTGATGGAGTACATGATGAGTTGCTTTTATATCCTCTGCTATAAAAGTTTGTTTGAATTCCCCTTCCATGATACACGATACCCATTATGATGATTTTATGTGTAGTCTGATTGTGATAGTTTCACCACGAAAATTAACAATATTTCCGTCTTGATCGATTAGTCGCAATTGTAAATTATCAATACACTTTACTGAAACAGGCAAGTAAATAACTTCAGATGGAACTTCAATAATTTTATATCCTGGATCTGCATATGGGTAAAATTCATGAATAGTATGAACTTTTTTATTGTTTATATAAGCTCCAGTAGTTATATTACATTCAACTCTTATTGAATTAATTTTATTAATGTTCACAGGAAAATCTGAAGTATGTTTTAATCCTGGTTGTAACAAACACTTACTGAATCCCAGAAGTTTTCCAATTGAATCTGCAGGTTCAAAGTCTATGAACTCAGAGCTTTCGATTTCACTGCGTAAAGTGTTCTCGTTAGGTTGAATTGAAAGTTCAATATTTTCTTTACTGAGGATTTCTTGAAGATATTTATTAATGTCTATTATATCGTAACTTCCAGTTGGAATAGTTATTGTATGATTACCAATATAAAACTTATTGCAACCAATATCAATATTAGGAATTGCGTTAAAGGTTAAAAGTTGTACTAAACCAAGAGTATAATTTTTATCTGGTGAAAGTTCAATTGGAGGATAATACTGTGCTTCAAGAGTAGAAGATGTGCCAGACAAGGTAAGAGTTATTGACTCCATGACACATTATAGTAAACTGAACAATCCTGATAGAAAACATTATTTATATACCTTTTAGCTCTCCACTTAAAAATTGTAAACATAGATGGCCACAGTTGTAAGAGTTAAAATCTTGAAATCTATTTGAGTTATACTTCACAATATCAACGTTAAGATATCTCATTAATTCAGGTGGTGGTTGTAAATTACCAAAACTGTCGAAGTAGACTACTTCATTGCCACGTTTTCGATAAGCCACCCAATGAGTTCCTGATCCACTTTCTTCATCAAGATTAACTATAGCTGATTCATTATTATTAGGACCTGACAATGGAAGCATATCTCTCATGAAAACTCCTCTAAAATATGGAATTTTTAATATTTTTGCATGTTTAATTAGATCAAAATTTGTAAGAGCTCGATTGGGTAAAATTAAATTGAGTTTTTTTTTTTTTTTAATTTTTGACATCTTTTTTTTTTGGGTGCACGTTTTTTTTTTAATTTCTTGCAATTTTTTTTTTTTTTAAACCTTTGCCTTTAAATGACTTTAAGAATAATCCAAGACCACGCTTTTGAGATTTGAGGTAAAGTCCTTTTCCTAAAGCTATGGCTTCCATAGTTTTATTATGTCTTTTACTCTCTTCCAGCTCTTGTTTAGCTGATTTAGCTTCATTAATAGCTTTATAAATACCAGCAGCACCACCTGCTAATGCACCTGTAGCACTTAAACCAGCAAATAAAGGTACTAATGGTAAAAATCCACCAATTTTAGAGGTTACTGGTAAAATCCTAGGAACTTGAATTTTACTCTTTCCACCTGCTTCTTTGACTGCAAGTTTGGATGCTCTAAGCGCTGCACTTATTATACTTTTAGGCGTTTTACCAGGATTAACTATCGACTTTGATGCTCGTTTTATGATGGTATTCAAAGTTGTCTTGGATTGAGGTTTATTCTTATTTTTAGTTTTAAGACCCATTCCTAACTTTCTTTTCAATTTCATAGCGTTGGTAACAGCATAGGCTGCAGCTTTTTCACTAAATTTAGCGTCTTTTGATTTAACTCTTTCCCATGCTTTTTCAGCTAAAATTTTGTCAGCAACATGTCTTGCACTCACATTATCTTTATTTTGAGAATATGCAATATCATGGTCTCGACAAGCGGCGTCAAGTCCATTAATTGGAGGATCACCACGTGCTAATCGAGCTTCTAACTTAGTACCAGGTCCGCAATAACTGTAGCCAGGTAAGTGCATTTCAAAAGGAAGCTTGTTGATGATTTTATTAATCAAACCACCCCCTCGCTTCCTTTGATTCTTTTTCTCGTGAATAATCATCTTGCTTTGGCGATTCAACTACGACTGAGCTCTAGAGTATAAAAGCACGCTATTTATACTTTTTTTCTTATTCCAGTCTGAGACTTTGAAAGATCAACATGGATTTCACACAAAATTCGGTTAAGCTTCCGGTGCCTAACTTTGACGTCATTGCTGAGCAAGAGAAGAAGCCAAAGCGTCATGGTGATTTACTTCCAAGCATTATCCGAGCTGTTATATCAGGTCCATCAAATTGTGGGAAAACAAATACTCTATTAGCACTTTTAACAGATCCAAATGGGTTACGTTTTGAAAATATTTACGTTTATTCAAAGTCACTCAATCAACCAAAGTATAAATTTTTGCAAGAGCTTTTAGATCCTATTGATGGAATGCAGTATCTAGCATTTAGTGATCATGAAGAAGTAATATCTCCAGACAACGCCTTACCTAACTCCATCATGATTTTTGATGATGTCTTAACTGAGAAGCAAGAGCATATAAAAGCTTATTTTTGCATGGGTAGACATAAAAACGTAGATTGTTTTTATCTTTGTCAATCATATGCAGCGGTACCTAAACATCTGGTAAGAGATAATGTCAATTTAATGATTTTATTTCGTCAAGATGAGGTTAATTTGAAGCATATTTATGATGATCATGTGAATACTGATATGTCTTACAATCAATTTAAAAGTTTATGCTCTAAATGTTGGATAGAAGGTAAACATAGTTTTATAGTCATAGATAAAGACAGAGGTATTAATGAAGGTAGATATCGCAAGGGTTTCGATTGTTTCGCTATAAATATAGCTTAAACCTTTAAAAGTCATTAGTTGAGTGTGAACCTCTGTTGTGTAAACATGGCGGATATCGATCGAGAGAAAAAAATACTTGAAGAGCTAGTGAAAGCTCGAGAAGCAGTAAAACGAAAATACAATCTTTTAAAAATGCAAAAAGATGATAGTGAATATATTTTCAAGGAAACGTTTAAGCCTATTGTTGAACCTCTAGAGAAGCTTGTAGTAAGACATAAAAAGTTTAATGAAAGCTACCCTGTAAAAAAAAAGAACCAAAACAAGAAATTGATGAGACTCAGAATCAAAATTATTTAACTAATTTTTTCAATGATTCTGCTATACCTCAAAATAATGTAGTCAACTATGATTCCATTCCGGTTGAAAATGAATCTATTGCAAATGTATCTACTGCAAATGATACATACAATGAAGCAATTAAAGAACAAGGAGAGGATATATTTGATCATTATGATAAGAATGAACGAGACAGTATGTATGGACCTAAAAAAACAAAACATGGTTATACTCTTGGAAATAAATCTATAAAATTTTTAGAAGATACAATTGAAGTGAATAATAAATCATATCCTAGGACTGCAGGGTTATTGAATCTTATTGTTCTCAAAGATCCTGTTGGTCATGATTTAAATGATTTATCTCGTTATAAAGCAATTCTTGAACAAACTAGTGCTCACAAGAAGGGGAATAATCCTAGTGGAGAAATAAAATATCATATTACAAGTAAGAAATATAAAGATATAATGACACATCTTTTTGATGTAAATTCAACAAAAACTACACAAAAAAGATCACCATTTAAAGCTGTAAAAAAAGCGTCGATACAAAGGAAATCACCATTGTCAAGATCAACTCCTACAAAACTTGGAAGTGGCTTCTTACCTAAGTATAAAATTTCAAGGTTAGGTACAAAAACTGACTATGTCTACTGGGATGATCCTAATGAATTAGCAGATCGTCTACGATTATTAATTGCTGAGCAAGCTGCTGGCAATTCAAGTCATACAAACGAGATTCACTCAATAGTTGAAGAATTGCGAGAAAGTGGGTATATATATTGAAAATTATTCAATCATCGATCAGTATCAAGATGCCTTCGGACGTGTTCGGACGTAAGAAACTGGAGGAAAACGTTAGTCGAGGACCTCCAGGCGTTGGTTATAAATTTACACAAGACGGTCACTACGATCTAGAATTTAAGCGACAGTGTAACTTAGCCTCACCTGTTGAAGTCTCAGACGCAGTTAATTTATTTACACTTCATCAAACAATTGAAAAAGAACAAAATAAACTGAAAAAAGAAGTAATTGAAGAAGTAGAAAAAAAATTTGTGAATTTAAGAAAAGAACTATCAACTTGGCTTTCACTCTTCAAATCGAATATAGAGAAAACTTTAAATCAGCAAGAACCTGTGGAAGTACTTGAAGACGTCATTAGTGATTCAAAACTTTTAGAAAATATTTATAGTCATCGTGAAATATTGAAAGAAGACATCAATTAATAATGAAGCAGGTTGTTAAAGAGATTCATAAACCAGCACGAAGAAATTTTCCACGTAGAAAAGTAACAATGAGAGGGATAAATGATACATGGCAGGCTGATCTTGTTGAGCTTCAAAATTATTCAAGACAAAATGGAGGCTATAGATATTTACTTAATATTATTGATATTTTTTCAAAATTTGCCTGGTCTTTACCCTTAAAGACGAAGACTGGAAAAGAAGTTACTGAAGCAATGCAAACAGTTTTGAAACAACAATCTCCTCGTAATCTTCATGTAGACATGGGTAAAGAATTTTACAATAAACATTTTCAAGATCTAATGAATGAGTATAAGATTAACATGTACTCTACCTACAGTGGTTTAAAAGCTTCAATATGTGAAAGATTTAATCGAACTTTAAAAAATAAAATGTGGCAAAAATTTAGTTTGCAAGGAAGCTATAAGTGGCTTGATATTTTACCAGACTTAATAACTGAATATAATAATCAAAAGCATCGAAGTATAGGTATGAAGCCTGTAGAAGTTACTTTAGAAAATAGTGATGAAGTTTTACAAAGATTGAATAGCATTAGAGTTATTAAAAAAAAAACCCTAAATTTAAAGTTGGAGATAAAGTGCGTGTTAGTAAAGTAAAACAATTATTTGAAAAAGGTTATGCAGGCAACTGGTCTACAGAAATTTTTACAGTTTCACGTGTTAAAAAGAATACTCAACCTATAACTTACAATCTAAAAGATTATCAAGATAAACCTATTTCAGGATGCTTTTATGAACAAGAGTTGCAGAAATCTAAAAAACCTGATGTTTATTTAGTTGAGAAAGTGATTAAACAAAAAGATGATAAAGTTTGTGTTAAGCGGCTTGGTTTTGACAATTCTCACAATAGTTGGGTAGATAAAAATAGTTTATAATTTGAATAAAATATTCTGTAATTGAAAAAATCTTGTAACTTTTATATCATATGGTAAATTTATAAAATAAATAAATAAATAAATAAAAAGACAAATAATTTTGTTATGATTTTCTTTTATTTAGA
The DNA here is from genome assembly GCA_038277355.1 of Encarsia formosa. Lineage (NCBI taxonomy): Eukaryota > Metazoa > Arthropoda > Insecta > Hymenoptera > Aphelinidae > Encarsia > Encarsia formosa. Next base: position 55,136,728 of record CM076186.1, read on the forward strand.
ATAGGTCCTATTACATATTCCATACACTTAATTCGCATTTTAAAAATTATTGGATTTAGTATAACACTGGTCCTTTGAATTCTTAAATTAAAACGTTCTCTGTCGCAAGCAGCTTGAATCCAAGGACCCATTCTTGCTTTACGACTAGCATAATCATACACATACATAATCTTAACACTAATACAATCATTAAATGTCACTTGCTTCATTTTTACAAGATCTCACACAAATTTTACATATCACTGCTTATTACAAAACTCAAGTTGTCGGTTTCCTAAGTATTTAATAAACAAATGATCCTTTTCTACTTCTTCTTTCAAAAACTCAAGCTGATCAGGATTTTTAGTGAAGAATGTGCTTAAACGTTCAGGTAGAAACACTTGGAACTCTTTGTTGATTATAACGACAATGCTAGTTCCAAACCTGGTGTTGCATTGATATATTTTTGTTATTTTGTAGAACTCTCCACTGACGAGATCAGTCAACCTCTTTTTTGGGAGATATTGGGTTTTTGCCATAGCATTCATCTTAGTGAAATCCATTTTTAATCTATAATAGAAAAATACTTGTTAATAATATTTAATTAATTTAAGACTAGTTTTTTTTTTTTTTAAGTATTGATGCTTACCTTATTTGAATAACTCGTTTCGTCAAATAGTCGTTCAAAATTGAGTCTAGCTTTTTCTGTAGAGTTCCGTCGCCTAAAAATTTTGAGCAGCAAGTGAGCTTTCGTCTTCGACTGTCGCCCTTAAATACTCGACCGATATCGTCTGCTAGGGACCCTACTGCATCATCTAAATCCATTGTTTCACTATGACTATTCAGCTCACTCTTTCTCGCACCGCACGGTGCTCCCTCCCATCCCCCGCTATGCGCTCTTCGGACGCTCTCACCTGCCCCCTCCCCCCCCCCTGCCGCTGCATGCTTCTCACCGCGCGAGCAGCTCTCTCCTTTTTATGGCCCCCAACCGAATATTCTGCTAACTCTCACTGTTTAACCACCATCGAGCAAAGACGCTTTCTCCTGCAACATCTAAAAAAAATCTCTGAAGGACAAGCAAGTAGTTAGTTTTTTTTGTTTACTGAAAAATTATAACCCTGGCACATTCCGATCGAGAAACTCTCAAAGTTTACTGTACAACAATTTAAAAGGATAATAAATTAACAATGTCCTTGAGCAGTTAAAACATCTTAAATATTTGACTCAAAAAAAACTTGGCTCAATAAATCTGCAAAGAGAAATATTCGGCTCAATAAAAACTTACGTGGCACAGTCGCCGTGACTGACTTACCTCTAATTAATAATTCAGGGCGAGATTCATGGTGAAAAATACTAGGAGCTAGAGTAACTAAAAAAACTACCTGGACATGGTCCACCAATAACTCATAAACCACGGTGATATATCAAATATTTTCATAAAATTAGAAATCAGAGTGGGTACAATAGGAATCAGATGGATACAATTGGATTCATGTTCGAACAGGTTAACTCCATGTTTCCAACAAAACTATTACTCACGCTTTTCAGAAAGCATTGATTTTTAGTCGTTAAATTTTCCAAGAACTGTACTGTAAAATCTCAATCTATTGTTATATTTAAAGAGATCAACATTTTTTGAAATTATCTTCTGAAACATTGTTCCAAATTTGTTCTAAATTCTTCTAATACCTTTGAATATGAGTTGAATTTTTTTTTCAAGAACATTCAATCTGGCGTAACATCCGTTAATAACAATTGATATTCATTCTAGATGCTTCTGCATGATTAAATTTACTTGCAAGGATTAGTTGAATTTCTTCTAGAACATTCTATCTGACGTTATTTCCGTTACAATGTTATAGAAGTAAGATGGAAGAGGAAAATCGTATATAAGTAACAAAATGTTTGAACCGAGATTATTTAACTCGGAAAGTTTACAGGGACAACAAGAAAATTACTATATCAAAGAAAAAAAACTAGTTAATTTTTTGACTTGATTCTTGAAATAATTCTCATTGATTAAAAAATAATAATTTTTATTCATTTAACATTGCAGAAAATATTCAATTTTTCACTCTTAAACACCGTTACTGGTAAAGTTTTCGTTCCTAAAGAATGGAATGCAGAAGAGATGTACAAAGTGACTTCTGTACGAAATCTAAAAACAATTAACGGTTTAAGAGTAACGATCACGATTAACAGAAGCCAACAAGTCTTAATGCCTCAAGAATTTCAAAATATATTCAATGTAGAACGAGGTCTGTATACATACCTAAAAATTGAAGCTGCTAAATCAAAACTATTCATCAAGTATTTGGGTAATGGAAAAATTGAATTTATAAATAAAAATTAAACTTCGACTTTAACATCCAAGTATCTAAAAAAAGTGTTTTAAATTTGTTGAGGTTAAAAACATGATACTGAAAGCATTTACCATCTTGTAAGTTATGTCATAAGTAGTATAAATAAAGGTATATCCGCATAATGTAAAGTTGCAATTTTCATTTAATATTATCCTATATCTGGAGACGTAAGAAAAATGGTATGAGTACTCATTGTATAAAAATAAAAGTTATGCAATACCATATCCCTGGTAGAAAAGCGAACATTTCTGATGTGTAAGAATAAGATTATATAACTATAATTGATGCTACAAGAATGTTGTTAAAAAAATTACCCAAAAATGGTCCTTTGTTAAAAATGTTTTTAACTCAATAATCTTTTTATTCATAGACAATCTTTGTTTGATTTAAATTCAAGCCTCTCAACTTAATCTAACTCCTACTCCAAATTAGAGAACCTATTTTCAGCTTAAGTACCGAACATTTTTCATGGTTCTACAAAATGTTGGAAAAATGCCGAAAAAAAGTTTCACCCGAGATGCAAAAAATAGATACGTCTATTATGGAATTTTATGCCCATGAAGTTGTTATGTCTTTAAGAGAACATAACTATTTCTAATATTATTAGTCTAGTTGTTTAAAATTAAAGACTATTAAGTATGGATTAAACAAGGTATACTTGAGAAGTTAGTTTACAAATTACTTTTTATATTTAAAGAGATGTAACTCTTTGTAGGAGTTGTCGAGATATGACTCTTACAAATTACTTTTTATATTTAAAGAGATGTAACTCTTTGTTATAGTTGTCGAGATATGACTGGTTTATGTTTAGTGAGATATGACTATAAAAATTACCTTTTTCGGGTCGCCGACTCCGGAGCTGGTTCGTTAAACACAGGCTGACTTATTTCGATAATCAAGCGTTTGACACAACAAAGTCACGAAATGTGACATTAAAATACTATAAAAATATTTAGGTTTTCTACCACAGGGGTACGTCTGTATTAATAAAATTTCTGTACTTCAACATAACTGTTTTTATTTTTAAAATCCTTACATTGATTCAATCAATATTAAATTAAAATAACAAGTATCAATTACTTTATATTTTTTATAAAATTAATTTTTTCTTAAAAAACTTCCAAGTACTATATTAAAGCTGATCAAAGTCACTTTTCTAAAAAACTAACTTCTAACTATTTCATCAATGACATTTACGAAATCATGACTGTTTCATGAAACACATTCATAAAATCATGACTCATTCATGAATGACATCTATGAATTCATGATTCAGATCCATGAAATCATGAGTGTTTCATGAACTATAACTATGAGATCATGAATTGCATTCATGAAATCACGACTTTTTCATAAATTACAACTTAGAAATCATGAATTGCATCCATGAAATCATAAATTACAACTATGAAATCATGAATTGCACTCATGAAATCATGACTGTTTCGTGAAGTACAACTATGAAATCATGAATTGCATCCATGAAATCATAAATTACAACTATGAAATCATGAATTGCATTCATGAAATCATGACTGTTTCATGAACTACAACTATGAAATCATAAATTACAACTATGAAATCATGAATTGCACTCATGAAATCATGACTGTTTCATGAAGTACAACTATGAAATCATGAATTGCATCCATGAAATCATAAATTACAACTATGAAATCATGAATTGCATCCATGAAATCATGAATTACAATTATAAAATCATGACTGTTCTATGAACTACAACTATGAAATTATGAGTGTTGAAAAATTTTGCTATAAGCCTCCTCGGCGTTATTGGCTTGCACGCTAACCGAAAGGTTGGTGGTTCAAGCCCACCCGGAGCCACTTTTTTTCCAGCGCTGCAGCAGGGTGCGTTCGGCAGCAGGGACAACGCGGGCAAAGGTTGGTGGTTCAGGCACACACGGAGGCGTCAGCGCCACAACAGGGTGCGTTCGCAAGCAAGGAGCGCGCAGCTGCATGGCTGGAGGACACAGCGCAGGAAGAGCGTCCAAGGAGCGCGTAGCGGGGGAGCGTACAGCAGCGAAAGAGAGCGTCCATGGAGCGCGTAGCGGGGGAGCGTACAGCAGCGGGAGAGAGCGTCCATGGAGCGCGTAGCGGGGGAGCGTACAGCAGCGGGAGAAAGCGTCCAAGGAGCGCGTAGCGGGGGGGGGGCACAGTGGTGGTCGCCAGCAAGGAGTGCGCAACAGTGGGGGAAGAGAGCGTCCAAGGAGTGCGCAGCGGGGGAGAGCGTTCCAAAAATCACGAGAGAGCGGCCGTTTCCAAAATCACGAGAGAGCACCGTCCTTCCAAAGGTACGAGTGCACACCGGCCCCTTCTAAAGGTACGAGTGTGCACCGGGCCCTTCTAAAAGGTACGAGAGAGCACCGGCCCCTCCTAAAAGGTACGAGAGAGCACCGGGCTCTCCTAAAAGGTACGAGAGCGCTCTCGTACCCCTCAGAGGGCACGAGAGCGCTCTCGTACCCCTCAGAGGGCACGAGAGCGCTCTCGTACCCTCTGGAGGGTACGAGAGCGCTCTCGTTTACATACTACTAGAGTTATTTGCTTAAACGAAAGAGTAACAATTATTTTTTATTTAAAACTAGGAGCACTTTCACGACCCTTTAAGTAACTCTGGATTCATCCAATATCAACTTTCATACCTACAGAAAAAATTGCCAGATGATAACAAAAAATATTAAAAAAAATTCTTTAAGCAGAAAGAACCACAAGAAAAAAATTATTCTCCTTCGTTGTCAGCAGCAGAATTAACCGAAAAGGTAATACTACAATTTTAGTTTTTTTTCGTCTATAAAATTCATCAATTGTATTTCAGTTTATTGAATGCTGGAATATTTCACAACCATATACAATATTATATAGTTAATAGGTTCGGTACTTGAATTCTTAATAAGTGTTACGAAAGTAAAAATATTTTCTATTTTTAATTACAGATCAATTTAATGAAACACACACTCCCAGATAGCAAAAACTTGGAGATGATTCAAAATTGCTTAAAAGATACATTTCTTGATAGACGTGATTGGATTTTAACTAAGTCTCCAAGCATTTTTGAAATTTTTAAGGAATATCCCCAGTTTAAATATTTCAACGGAGCAATGGCAAGTATATTTTTAAATTACTATATAAAAAAATAATAAATCTATTTTAATAAAAACAATTTTTTCGTACTAAATTCAGATAGATCATGAATTTGAAAGTATGTTTCCGGAGTGTAGTGATAACTTCATTACCCTGTATCCAACATATTTTATCCCACGTATTTTAAAATACGCAAAATTTTGCCAGGTTAAGCTACCTCTGGATACAGATAATGGTTTGTAAAACTATCAATTTTTACTATATGTATATGTAATATTCATTATTTTTTAGTTATATTCAATCTTTCAATATTTCAGATTTATTGAAATCGCTGTTGATCCTGATACAATTTTTACCTGTGAGTAAGGGAATTATAAGTTCGAAAAAGTCTGCAAAAGAAAAAACAAAAAATGATAAATCTAAAAATGAGTCATCCTTAGGCATTGGTGAAAAAAATCCTGTAAATCAGCTGATTCGCTTTTCAAACGTAATTCAAATTTTATATTTAATTAAAATGTTAAATTATGTATATATATTAATAAATGGATAAATTACCAATTTCCGGGACTTTTTTGCATAAAAAATTCCAATTTCCGGGCCTGGAGACTAATTCCGGGCCGGCCCGGAAGTTGTCGGTAAAAAATGCCAATTTCCGGGCCTTTTTTTTTTTTCTTTTTTCCCTGTTATAAAGGATAAAAATGAGTTTCCACATAAACCTAGTATCCACTTAAATCTAGAAGGGTTATTTGGGATGGGTTATTGGTTTGAAGGTTAAAACTAGTATCTGGGTAAACCTAGGAGGGTTATTTTGGGTTATTAGGGCGAAAAGAGGGATATTATTGCTTTAGAAAGGGTTATTTGGTTTAAAAATAGGGTTATGTGGCTTTTTGAAAAAACATATATAGGCAGTCGCTGTAAATTTTACATATTATATATATAAAATTATATATATATGTATATATATATATATACCTTATATACTAATTTCTGGGACTTTTTCTATATATTTTAACAATTTCCGGGCCTTCGTTCCATTTTCCGAGACGTCCCGGAAGTTTGCCATAGAAAAAGACAAATTCCGGGCCGCGGTACCAAATTTCCGGGCCGCCAAGAAAAACTTCGTGGCGGAATTTTTTTTTTTTTTTTTTTTTTTTACAACATCAATTGAATTTAATTCTGGCAGATCGAGAGAATGAAACAAGTGCAGTCTTCCATAGTTCTGTTTCGCAAAAATAAACTATCAAGAGAGCAACGGAATTTCAAACCCTGTTTTATCTGCAACGTCGATAACTTTACTAAAGCAAAGAACGGCAATTCCAGGACAAGCCTTTTTCCAGTTTTTTGACAATCTGCGTGCGTTTAATAATTAAGTTAATAATAAAATTATTTAATAATGAGAGCCGCAGTGGCTCCGAGCTAGAGCGCGCGCCTTCCAATCTTGGGGTCGTGGGTTCGAGCCCGGGTCTTGGCGATTTTTTCGAGTGTTTTTTCACGCGTTAAAATTGTCGGGATTAAGTTCACTGTAGCTTAGGTGAGGTAAGGATGCCCTACATCACTTGTTCCAACTCGGACATCCTAATGGCCGACTAAATTCTCTCCGAAAACATTGACCACCCGCGAGTCCGAATCGGAGGAATAAAGTCGACCGATGCCCGACCGGAAAAAGTGTGTGAGGCTGACTACTTAACCGGGTTGAGCTTGAGTATCCCGATGCGCTTGCGGCTAGTAGGGTCGACTGAGTCCTCGAAAACCAAAATGCAGCATCGCTCGAGAGATTCGCTCAATCGGGGTTTCTTAAGGGGGGGTTATTAGAGAAGGGACACAAAAAACGAGAATTGGGAAGAAACCACGTTAAAAAGCATGAGAAAGGCAAAACAGAGACAACTGTATAAAACAACTTAGAGTAGGTGGCGTGGGTCCCTCACACATATGTGGTTGATACCCCCCTTGTAATGGGTCTTAACCTACAAGCGAGGTTGCCAGGATTAAAAAAAAAAAAAAAAAAAAAAAAAAAAAAAAAATTATTTAATAATAATTTAAAAAACCACAAATATTAAAACTAGCTTAAGATCATCATGGCACATCGGAATGACGAACTAACAAGGAGAGGTCACACCCTCCGGGTCACCGATCTTGACGAAACTTTGGGGATCGTTTTCTTATACCAAAAGATGAAGAAATCTACCAATCATCCCGTCTAATGAGCCTTTTATACCTAGTTCCTACATAGCTTATATCGTATTTTTAGCTCTTTTTGGGTTTTTTTGCGAATTTTCAAAAAATTCCTGTTCGTAGCCTATTGCACTTACAAAATTCTGCAACCCCGCATTTTTTTTTGTTTTTTCATCTTCTTTTGAGAAAAAATATTTTTAAATCTAATTTTGAAGAAATAGTCCATGTAAAATTAAGGTAATCAAAAGCATTTTTTTACTGTTTTTTTGGTTTTATAAACTTAAACTGTACGTCGTCAGCCTTATCAAAATTATGTCTCAAAATATTTTTTCTAAAAAATTCATAAAAAAACAAAGAAAATGCGGGGTTGCAGAATTCTGTAAGTGCAATAGGCTTTGAGCAGGAATTTTTTGAAAATCAGCTTGTTTTGACACTTTTAACACTTTAGTGCGACTTTTGTGGTTATTTGTGCCAATTTTCAAAAAATTCCTGCTCAAAGCCTATTGCACTTACAGAATTCTGCAACCCCGCATTTTCTTTATTTTTTTATGAATTTTTTAGAAAAAATATTTTTAGACATAATTTTGATAAGGCTGACGACGTACAGTTTAAGTTCATAAAACCAAAAAAACAGTAAAAAAATGCTTTTGATTACCTTAATTTTACATGGACTATTTCTTCAAAATTAGATTTAAAAATATTTTTTCTCAAAAGAAGATGAAAAAACAAAAAAAATGCGGGGTTGCAGAATTTTGTAAGTGCAATAGGCTACGAACAGGAATTTTTTGAAAATTCGCAAAAAAACCCAAAAAGAGCTAAAAATACGATATAAGCTATGTAGGAACTAGGTATAAAAGGCCCATTAGACGGGATGATTGGTAGATTTCTTCATCTTTTGGTATAAGAAAACGATCCCCAAAGTTTCGTCAAGATCGGTGACCCGGAGGGTGTGACCTCTCCTTGTAAGTACCGATTCAAAGTAAATGGTGTTGAAATCAAACGACGATCGATAAAAGAACGACATTTCAAACTATCTTTAATCAGCAACATTAATAACTCTACAAAACCAACGATTGGCAATTCCAGAACAAGCCTTTTTACAATGCTTTAATAGTCTGGGTGCTTTATGACGGTGACAAATTGAAAAAAATTCAAAGCATAATTTGCTGCTTATTCAATAGATTGGATTCCAGCAGATCCAAGACTTGGGGCAAAACTTACAAACACTGATGTGAGCTGTAGCCCATTATTGCATACCAAAAGAATGAAATGAATGCAATCTTTTGGAGTTTTTATTTGCAATAAAAAAATTCAGAGTATAATAAGTTGCATATTTCTTGATTCGGAGTCTGGCAGATCCAAGAATTAAGGCGAAACTCGATAGTACATTACACAAAGGGTGCTGGAAAAGTATTAGGCAGCCCTAGCAAACCAAAATTGACGCCCGAGCCAAGGGGGAGGGTGTTGAAAATTTGCTAGGGGTTGGCTAATTCTTTTCCTGCGGCGTGTGTAAAGTTTTTTTCATTACGACGGTAGAAAAAACCAAATTTACGTTCCGACCGGCAGAGAGAAGTTGATGTTTTCGTCCCGGAGTTATGAAAAAGTATTAAAGTGAGTTTGAGCTCATCATGGATCATCGAAATGATAAACTAAATGCTGACTTAAACTTTTTCGTGTTGGAATCAAACGAAAATGAATACAGAAACAAAATTTGAACTTTCTTTGATTGGCAGTATTGATAACTCTACAAAATCGAATACTGGCAATTCCAGGATAAGCCTTTTTTCAATGCACTGAGAGTCAGCATGCGTCATGACAGTTACAAATCTTGAAATAAATTCATATTTTTTTATTAACTTATGGAAAAGTTCAAAGTTTGACGAATCCAAGACATGTGGCGAACTCAAAATGATCACAGTGAGTTTGAGCTTATCATTCTCATCGAGAGAATAAACCAAGTGCACTCTTTGAAAGTTTTATGTTGGAATCGAACCATGACGTAAACAGCTATGAAATTGTAAACTCTCTTCGATGAGCAATATGAATAACTCTACTAAATCAAAGATTCGCAATTCCAGGATAAGCCTTTTCTCAGAACTCTGAGTGTCAGCATGCATCATTACAGTTGGGAATCATTAAAAAAATTCATAGTTTTTTATTTTGCTTATGGAAAAGTTCGGAGTCTGGCAAATCCAAGACATGTGGCGATACTCAAAAATATTTCAGTGAGTTTGAGCTTATCATTGCTCCTTGAGAGAAATAACCAAGTAAACTCTTTGAGAGTTTGGTGTTGAAATGGAACCACGATGAAAAAAGCTACGAAATTTCAAACTCTATTGGATAAGCAACATTATTAACTTTACAAAATAAAAGATTGGCAATTCCAGGATAACCTTTTTTTTCAATGCCCCCAGATTCAGCATGCGTCATTACAGTTACGAATCATTAAAATAAATTCATATTTTTTTATTTTGCTTATGGAATAGATCGAAGTCTGGCAAATCCAAGACATGTGGCGATAATAGAAATATTTCAGTGACTTTGAGCTTATCATTACTCATCGGGAGAATAAACCAAGTGCCCTATTTGAGAGTTTGGTGTTGAAATCAAACCTCGATGGAAAAAGCTACGAAATTTCGAACTCTCTTGAATAAGCAACATTGATAACTCTACAAAATCAAAGGTTGGCAATTCCAGGATGTGTCCAGTGCAATGCCCTCATTACTCATCGGGAGAATAAACCAAGTGCACTATTTGGGAGATGGGTGTTGGAAGAAACCACGATGAAAAAAGCTACCAAATTCCAAACCCTTTTCGATCAGCAACATTGGTAACTCTACAAAATCAAAGATTGGACATTCCAGGATATGCCTTTTTTCAATGCTCTGAGGGTACACATGCGTCATGTTACTCACGAATCTTTCGAAAAAGTCATAGTTTTTTATTTTGCTTATTGATTAGTTCGGAGTATGGCAGATCCAAGACAGGAAGCGATACTCAAAAATATTACAGTGGGTTTGAGCTTATCATTGCTTATCGAGAGAATTAACCAAATGCACTCTTTGAGAGATGGGTGTTGAAACAAACGATGATGAAAAAAGCTACAAAGTTTAAAACTTTCTTCGATCAGCATCATTGATAACTCTACAAAATCAAAGATTGGACATTCCAGGATATGCCTTTTTTCAATGCTCTGAGGGTACACATGCGTCATGTTACTCACGAATCTTTCGAAAAAGTCATAGTTTTTTATTTAGCTTATTGATTAGTTTGGAGTCTGGTAGATTCAAGACAAGAAGCGATACTCAAAAATATTACAGTGAGTTTGAGCTTATCATTGCTCATCGAGAGAATGAACAAAATGCACTCTTTGAGAGTTTGGTTTTGAAACAAACGACGATGAAAAAAGCTACAAAATCCATTCGATCCAGCATCATTGATAACAAAATCCAATGATGAGTTATACTCAGTAAAAAAGATGAATTAATAAGAAAAAACTATAGTCAATTAATTCTTTACGTAAATACTTAATATTGACTATGATAGTGCAATACATTCGATAAGTTTCTAGAGTTTTCAAGTCATTTAGATGTTCTGATTAAGAGATACTCTGGTCAATTCATTCCAAACGTTAAGATTCAATATCATATATCAAAGTTCGATACATCTCACAAGTATCTCGATACTTCAAGTCATTTAGATATTTTTATGAATAAATACTCTGGTACATTAGTCAAGAATGTAATTATCGAATGTCAACTGTCATTAAGCTTTTTGTTCATACATTACTTTTGTAAGATCACTAGTCCACTAGAGACCTCATGCGGTCATAACTATGTGACCGTGGAATTTCATGTTATTATTTAATCATAATTTTAGATAAGGGAACGTTCACAAACCACGTGGCCCAAATAGGGGGGGAGGGGGGCGATTAAAAGGCTACGAAAGATTACGTGGGGGGTAGGGCTGTTGATTCAGAAAGACACGTGGTTTTTAAAGTGCATGAATCGATGTTTTAATATTAATATTTTACTGTCGAACGTTAAAGTCGGCTATCCTCCAAGCTCTAAACCCCCAAGACCCTGGGCACCCGAATTCAACAAAAAAACTGGTCGGATATCTCCCAAGCTCTAAACCCCCAAGACCCTGGGCGCTCGAGTTAAATTATTCCAAAAATATGAGTGCATTTTAATTAACGAAATAAATCATTTTGTAACGATACCTAACTACGCTGAACTGGTGCAATTATATCATGAAGTTGTAAGTCTGAAATTTTGAACTCCAAAATGGTGTGGTTGATTAGGGAAACGCTATAAATTTTTACTTATTGGTGAACTCCTCGTTTGCAACATTATCAACAAATTTTTTTTATAACTATAAATTAAATGTTTCTAAGATGCAGACACATTTCGAGAAAAGTGTAAAAAATTTTGTTTGTTTATTGGTTATTTATTTTTTTATTATTTTTTTATTATTTTGTAATATTTCCAAGTGATGTATAATAAAGTACACCACAACCTTTTTGTGGAACAAAAAAAACACTTTTTTATGGACTTGATATTCAAATATAAAGTACGCTTTAATTATAAAATTATTTCACTCGGTAACCAGAGTTTTGTGAGGTTTAGAGCTTGAGAGATAGCTGATCAGTTTTTTTATTGAACTTGGGTTTCCAGCGAGGGGCTAAGCACTCCAGAATCATTGATGATTCTTTTGATTCTTTTGTGATTCTTTCTTGATTCTTTTGAAAAATTTAACATATTTTGAGCCTTAGATCCAATTTCAATTGATATTTTGTTAAAAATAATATTTTTCGAAGATTTTTACTTGAAATGACATTGATATTTTATTGATTAAATATTGATTTTCATGTGTGATTCTTTTTGTGATTCTGAAGTGCATAGCCCCTCGGTTTCCAGGGTTTTGGGGGATTCAGAGCTTAAGAGGTAACTGATCAGTTTTTTCTTTGAACTTGAGTTCAATAAATAAACGGATCAGATATCCCCCACGTCTTGAACCTCCCCCCCAAACCCTGGCCGCCCGAGGTCAAAGAAAAGACTAATCAGTTACCCCCCAAACTTTAAACCTCCCAAAACTCTGGTTACCAACTGATCAGTCTTTTCGTTGACCTCGGTCCTCCAGGGTTTTGGGGGTTCAAGACTTGGGGGATAACTGATGAGTTTTTTTGTTGAACTCGGGCACCCAGGGCTTTCGGGGCTTAGAGCTTGGTGGATAGCTGATCAGTTTATTTATTGAACTCGATGCCCAGGGTTTTGGGGGTTCAAGGCTTGGGGGATAGCTGATCAGATTATTCATTAAACTCTACGCCCAGTGTTTTGGGGGTTTAGAGCTTGGGGGATAATTAAACAGTCTATTTATTGAACTCATCGTTTTTTTTTTTTTTTTTTTTTTTTTTTACTCGACGTCAGTTTTATTGGAGGGGGAGGGGGGGGGGGTAGACCCCAGGACACCCCCTAGCTGAAGGGAGTTGTTGCGCAAATTATAGCTTCAAAAATAATGTTTTTAAAAAACTAATAGTATTCATATTTACAATTTGAAATCGTAAAAAAAACCACGTGACTTTGGGGGGGGGGGCGAAAAATTGATAAAAATACTACGCTGATCTTCATGGGAGGGAGGGCCCTTCAAAATCTTCGAAAAAATGACCACGCGGTTTATGAACGTTCCCTAAAGTATTAAATCAATTTAAACCGGGAATGAATGTTTGATTTTAAATAAATAAGGTAGTACAGAAGACAGATAGAAGTAGGCAACTATCAAAACAACTCGTTTATTTCAAGATTGAAATCGATTTCGTTTTACCCCGGATACAATATTATTATCATTTTGCTTTAACAAAGCGGAAATTCACTAAACAAATTCTCTATCAGTTCAAGCGACTGAGCCCGTGTAGTAAAGGTATATGTAATAGAAATAGCCCTAGTACGCGGGTCATGAACAGACTGCGAAACGAGGGTTTTCAGAATCCGGCAATCCTGGCAAACCCAAGGCTGAAACGATAACTTAAAGTAGCCTAAGAAGAGGTTTGAAAGTTACTTTATGCTTAAGAAATGAGGAGACTATAAAAAAAAAAAAAAATCTTCGTAACTAGGATAGAAAGGGCAAGTTTTTTTATCAGTTATGTAAATTATCTAACCTCCCTCAAGTTCAGTAAAATCTAAAATGTCTATAACGTCTAGAAGGTTAATTATAGTTAGACCCTTTATGATTATCGCTGGCTAGTTAAAATTTAAATTTCCAAGTATTGTTTCCAGAGGAGGTTTTTTAATCCCACAATCAATACTTTGGACAGGTGAGGGAGTGGTGAAAAAGGTATGGTAAAAGTCATAAGATGAGCTTAAGCTTCTTCACAGCAGCGGGGCATGATCTGCTACTGAGGCAAAATAGGCTGTTGTGATTAAGTAAAGAAAAACAAAATAATAATCATAAAAAACAAAATGATACATCTTTCTTTATAATGATTATGTTATGACAACATATATTTATTTGTACTTAATATAGCTATATATTTTGACTTTCAATACTTATTTAAAACTTACAAAGTAAATCATAAAAAAGATGAATTATTCTAATTAAAATTGGTAATAAATTATTTTTTCAATAATTTCGCATTAAGTACTGGCATCTAGCTCGTAGTTTTGTGTTATCAAAATTATTCAAACAAGGATACTGTTTTTTGGTGGCTGAAAAATCGTTTTTTTTCGGATATACGTGGTGCTTATAAAATTTGGAAAAGGCTAGTTCGAATGAAATGGATTCTTCCGAAGACCAGGACTTATTATGGTGACCTAAAAACAAAAATTTACTTTAGTAAATGATATGTTACTCAACTTGTAAATCAAGTTGTTTATTTACATCGAGAGTTGTTGATACTCGAGGCGTAAGATAGCGAGCGATAGCGAGCTATCTGGAGCCGAGATCTATCATCTTTTTTTTTCATAAGATCGTGAAAAAAAAAGATTATGGATTTAAAAATATATTGCAATCGAAACAATAATTCATAGAAGAAATCTGTGGCTCTTACTTGAATAAGGTTCGGTTTCCTCCTCCACGCGATGATCATTATCGTTTGCATCATGTTTGAATCTTTTAAGATCTAAAATCAAAAATTGTTCAATCATTTCGTGTCATACATAAGTAAACGATAATTGAAATAGATGCAAAAGTTGAGTTTTAATTTTTTTTAGGTTTTGAAAGTATTTTTTTTTTCTTACTCTTTTCTCTAGCCATTTCATCGCCTGAAGAATCGTCGCTCGAAGAGATGGCTCTTTTATGTTTACCTGAAATTAAAATTTTTCAAATTAGTGTTATTGACGACCTAACGATAATGAACAATGGTTTATTAATTTCCTTTTAATTCTGTTAAATACACTCAGAAACAAAGTAATTAGTCGAAAATTCGTGACATATGACTCAAAAGCTTGAACTTTTTTCGAGAAAAAGCTGGGCCATTTCTTATTTTCAGATCAAGCGTCAACTTCATGCTAAAGTTCATGCTAAATAACTTTTTTTCTGAGTGAAGACTTTGCGAAGTTTAAAATAATATCGTTTGATTCGTACAAAAAACTGTACTTACAAGGAGAGGTCACACTATCCGGGTCATCGAATTCAATGAAACTTTGGGGATCGTTTTCTTATACCAAAAAATAAACGAATCCACCAATAACTATTGCCGATGGGCCTTTTATATCGATTCTCTCGATAGCTTATGTCATTTTAAGCACTTTTTTGGTTTATTAGCTAATTTTTAAAAAATTCCTACTAAAAGCCTACTATACTTACAGAATTCTGCAACCTCGCATTCTCTTCGTTTTTTTATTTATTTTCAAGGAAAAATATTTTCAAATCTAATTTTGAAAAGATAGACCATTTAAAAATAAGATAACTGAAAGCATTTTTTGAGGTTTTTTTAGTTATATAAACTTTAACTGTACATCGTCCATCTTATTAAATTTATATTAATATATTTTTTTTCAAAAATTAAAAAAAAACAAATAAAACGCGAGGTTGCAGAATTCTGTAAGTTCAATAGGCTTTGAGTATGAATTTTTATTAAATTAGCTTGTTTTGACACTTTTTGAACTTTTGTGGTTTTTTAAGCTAATTTTAAAAAAATCTATACTCAAAGAATATTGAACTTACAGAATTCTGCAACCTCGCATTTTCTTTGTATTTTTATAAATTTTTGAAAAAGTATATTGATATCATTTAAATAAGATGGACGATGTACAGTTCAAGTTTATATATCTAAAAAAACCACAAAAAATGCTTTTAGTTATCTTATTTTCAATTGGTCTATCTTTTCAAAATTGGATTTGAAAATATTTTTCCTTGAAAAAAAATAAAAAAAAACAAAGAGAACGTGAGGTCGCAGAATTCTGTAAGTATAGTAGGCTTTTAGTAGGAATTTTTTTAAAATTAGCTAAAAAGCTATCTAGAGAATTGATAAAAAGGCCCATTGGCAAGACTTATTGGTGGATTCCTTCATTTTTTGTTATAAGAAGACGATTTCCAAAGTTTCATTAAAATCGGTGGCCAGGATGGTGACCTCTCCTTGTTAGTTAGTAAAAAAATTTTTAATCCGAAATTCGTTTTAAAAAAGACATGAAAACAAACCCTTTTTTTTCTACATGAAAAGAATATTATCCAACATTTTTAAGGCTTGATTAAAATTTTTTTATAAACTAGGGGGAAAGACCGGAAGAACGATTGCTTTATGTTTATATTCAAGAATTGACAAATGATTTCGATAATGAACTGTTTTTAAATTATTGTTAGATACCGCAGAAGATGGATCACGAACAGAGACGTTTTTAAGTTTTCATTTTGAAAGGAGAGAAGAGATTTGGATGATGTCATGTCACATTTGGAAAATCGCGAAGGGATGATGCGAAACGAGAACTATTGAGATATAAATTCTATAAAAAAAATTAAGTTGAGATTTTGAGTTGTCTTCGCTGAAGCTTGAAAATTGCTTACACATATGTTTAACTTTTAGAAAAACTGTTTTTGAACTAGCATTAAAAATTTATACTGTAGAGTTTTTCAGTTTCATAAGATTGGATTTAAAAATATATTTCAATCGAAACAATAATTCATAGAAGAAATCTGTGGCTCTTACTTGGGTAAGGTTCGGTTTCCTCCTCCACGTGATGATCATTATCGTGTGCATCACGTTTAAAACTTTTAAGATCTAAAATCAAAAATTTTACAATCATTCCGTGTCATACATAAATAAACGATAATTGAAATGGATGCATAAGTTGAGTTTTAATTTTTTTTAGGTTTTTAAAGTATTTTTTATTCTTACTCTTTTCTCTAGCCATTTTTTCGCCTGAAGAATCATCGCTCGAAGAGATGGCTTTTTTCTGTTTACCTGAAACAAAATATTTTCAAATTAGTTAGTGTTATTGACGACCTAACGATAATGAACAATGGTTTATTAATTTCCTTTTAATTCTGTTAAATACACTCAGAAATAAAGTAATTAGTCGAAAATTCGTGACATATGACTCAAAAGCTTGAACTTTTTTCGAGAAAAAGCTGGGCCATTTCTTATTTTCAGATCAAGCGTCAACTTCATGCTAAAGTTGAGTTGGGAAGGATCTCCGAGAGCGTGTTGGTTTTTGGTTTCACTCCCAGAGACCCTTCCCAACTCAACTTATTTAAAACATGGAGGGCGATTATCATTCTAACTTGGTGCTATAGTTTATACATTTTTTTTTTTGAAAATACAAAATGTAAAAAATATATTAAATCAATTCAAACTAATTAACATGAATCGCGATCCGTTTAAAAAAAAACATTAAAAAATATAATAGAACAGTTATAAGGATTAATTAATATTTTTCAATAGTAAATATAGAAGACTTATATTCTTACTATTCGAATTCCCAGATCTTGATTTGTTAGCTGGAGCACAGGCTTCAGTTCCTAAAATGAAAATTTTAAAAATTTATTGGCGTTATTTATGAGCTTATAATTGACGATCAAAAATATATCAATTAAGTTTTTGTTTTTTTTTTTTTTTTTTCAAGCCGTTATAAAATTAAAAATAATATAAAAGGACCGGTAAAATCAATTGCTTTAAAGTTTCAACAAAAATTTGAGAAAAAAAACCTTTATTTTTCCACATGAAAAGAATACTATCCAACATTTTTAAGACTATATTAAAATTTTTTTAAAAACTAGGGGGTAAGACCGGAAGAACGATTGCTTTATGTTTACATTCAGGAATTGACAAATGATTTCGATAATGAACTGTTTATAAATTATTGTTAGATACCGCAGAAGATGGATCACGAACAGAGACGTTTTTAAGTTTTCATTTCGAAAGGAGAGAAGAGATTTCGATGATGTCATGTCACATTTGGAAAATCGCAAAGGGATGATGCGAAACGAGAACTATTGAGATGTAAATTCCTTAAAAAAAATTAAGTTGAGATTTTGAGTTTTTTGAGATCGAATCATAAAAGTGCATACGAAGACAGGTATCTGTTGAGTTTTACGAAATTAAATGATTAAGACTTTCCAACAGGGTCCTCAATGTGATTTTAAGCGAATCATCACTGCAAACCTTGAGAACGATCTTATTAACATTTGATAATCTAGAAACTTAACTTGTTGAAGATTTGGATACCACGGAGGGCATGGTTTTAGAATGATCATCATGAAAAAAAAAAGACCAAGTTCAGGTTTGAAGCAGCTTTGAATTATAATGAAATGATCTGCTATCATAACTATCGAAACATACAAAACAAAAAAATTGGCAATTCCTGAACGAGATTTTTTCTGATAACCTGGCAGTTAATGTGCATCATAACGCTTAAAAATAAAATATCTAACACAGTTTGATTAGAGATTCCAGGTGAAGGCTTTTTCTAAATCCCTTTGACTCGCACTGCTTCATGACAGTTGAAAATTAAGCAACGGACCCAGTAACCTAAACAAAACCCACCAACTAACTTTTTCATTATTGAAAGCATGCTGAGACAAAAAACAGAAGGTTGCTTATTCATACGTGGGAAGTCTGGCAAATCCAAGACTTGAAGTGCATGAATGCTATATTAGTTTTAGGTCATGACAGATCAATAAAATCTAGAGAAGTTTTCGTTGTGTCAAACAATCAAATGAAAAGATCGTACAAAGAGAATCGAGATTAAAAAGCTTGTCAATTCATCGAAAAGGAATCATAAGTTATGTATCTTTAGAAATCATCAGTTATAGAACTTTTTATAGACTGCCTCTGTGATTCGCGTGTCCTACGATGTACGGTTCGATTCATTAAGTCTTAACTGAATCAAAAGACTGTTATTATAATTTCCAAACCAAACTTTGGACTGGCAATCCCAGGTCAAGGCATTTTCTAATTCCCTTTGGCTTGCAGTGCTTCTGACGGCTGAAAACTAAGTAACGGACACAGTACCTACGGCAAAAGGCACGAAAAAACTTTTGAACTGTTAAGAGAATGTTGAGACGAAAAACAGAGATTGCATATTCATAGGTGGGAAGTCTGGGAAATCCGAGACTTGAAGTGCATGAATGGCAATATTAGTTTCAGGTCGTCACAGATCAATAAAATCGAGAGAAGTTTTCGTTGTGTAAAACAATTAAATGAAAAGATCGTACAAAGAGAATCGAGATTAAAAAGCTTGTCAATTCATCGAACAGGAATCATAGGTTATGTATCTTTTTATGGACTGCCCCCGTGATTCGTGAATCCTACGATGTACGGTTCGATTCAGCAATAGTCTTAATTCGATTAAAAGACCGTTATTGTCAATTTCTATTCAAAACTGAAGTTTGGCAATTCCAAGACAAGCCTATTACTCATTCCCTGCGGGTCAGAGTGCTTCATGACAGTTGAAAATTAAGCAACGGACCCAGTAACCTAAACAAAACCCACCAACTAACTTTTTAATTATTGAAAGCATGCTGAGACAAAAAACAGAAGGTTGCTGATTCATACGTGGGAAGTCTGGAAAATCCGAGACTTGAAGTGCATGTATGACAATATTAGTTTCAGGTCATGACAGATCAAAAAAAAAGAGAGAAGATTTTGTTCTGTACAACAATCAAATAAAAAGATCTTACGAAGAGAATCGAGGTTAAAAAACTTGTCAGTTCATCGACGAGAAATCATCAGTTATAGAACTTTTTATAGACTGCCTCCGTGATTCGCGTATCCTATGATGTACGATTCGATTTAGTAATAGTCTTAATTAAATCCAATTCTGTAATTATCAATTTCTACTCAAAACTGAAGTTTGGCAATTTCAAGACAAGCCTATTTCTCATTCCCTGTGGGCCAGAGTGCTCGATGACAGTCGAAAAAAAAGAAACGGACACCGTACCGTTAAAAAAACCCGGCAACCAACTTTTTTATTGTTGAAAGGATGCTGAGACAAAAAACAGAAGGTTGCTTACTTATACGTGGGAAGTCTGGCAAATCCGAGACTTGAAGTGCATGAATGACAATATTAGTTTCAGGTCATCACAAATCAATAAAATAGAGAGAAGTTTTCGATGTGTCAAACAATCAAATTAAATGATCTTACTGAAACAAACGAGACTGGAAAGCTTCTCAATTCATCGACAAGTTATCATCTCACAATATACTTTATTTTGACTGCCTCTACGATTTACCAATCCTACGATGTACGGTCTGGTTCTGTGTGAGTTTGATAAGTCAGAGAATTGTTAATATTAATTTCCTTTCAAAACTAAAGATTGGCAATTCCAGGTCTAGGCTTTTTTTAATTCCCTTTGTCTCGGAGTGCTTGATGAATATTAAATAACGGACACAGTACACACAGCAAAACGCACGAAAAAATTTTTCAATCATTTGAAGCAGGTTTGGACCAAAAATAGAACGCTGCAAAGCATACGTACGAAATCAAAGGTAAATCCAAGTCTCGGAACTTAACTCATGATTGACAAAATGTGCTACAGAACGGCAGTGAGCATTAGGATCTAGTACAGCATTAATAATGTTTAGCATTCTTTTACGTTACCCGGAAAATATAGTACTACACGATTTTTGCTTTTTAAGAAGGCAAATTAAGAACACAGGCTTTTTTATTGATTGTAAATGATAGATTTCGTTTTAGTAAAAAGGTTGAGTTTTTAATTTTTGCTATGATGTACTAAAATTATATTATTTAGAGAGTATAGACTAGTAAGCTGTAGGTTTTTTTTTTTTTTTTTTCTTTATACGGTTGTACAGCATTTAATTTTAAAATCTTTTTTTTCTGTTTTGTAACCTAAAAATTTTTCACAGCTTGAATTTGTTCAAATGATGTAACTTCATTGAGGTTATTAGTTGTAAAGAAAATAGCTCATGTTCTGGATTCGCATATCATCGAGATGGTCAATCCGGAGAAAGAGATTATTATTGTTCTTATAGTTATCAGTCATTAAGGTTAAAATTAACATGACAAACCTGAACTAAATCTTACTGCAGCCTCCAGCACCCTAGTAATGTTAACATGATTTTGGCTTTTAGCGAGCACATATTCTGAATTGTGTATTTTAGTGGTGTGTGACAGATGTTTGGCGATTTCATCCACATTTGCTTCTCCTTTGTATAATGGAAATTTTGTCGATATTTCCAAACGTAAATTTCTTGAGCTAATCAAATCTGGTCCTTCTAAACTGCATTCTCGATGGCACTCTTCAACTAATTTTTTTGTCAATAAAAAAGTATCCATGTGCGAGTTTCTCTTATCATATTTGTGAGGCAATCCAAATAAAAAACGATTTTGGGTCGAGACAAGTGCATTTTTTCTTAGGTTAACAAAAAGTTCCAAGCATTCATACTCTTTGGTGTTCATGTAAATAGAACTGTCTATACCTGACACTTTTTTTCCTTGCCCAACCATTCGCTTATATTTGGCGCACTGTTCTTGATCTTTTTTGCTTAAAGTTTTATAAAAAAAGTCGTCAGTGTTAACGGAACTAACGTTCTCGTAGTCAATAAGTTCCAAGCGATCTATTTCTCCAGGCCTTCTTCTGTTAAAAATGACGAAGATAACCATCAGACATTCACCAACGATTTTCCACGATCGATAGGCATTCCTGTCCATTCTCCCTTGATGAGATTTAAGCAGATTAAAATAGGTATCTAATTTAGTCCTTAAAAAGTTAAGAGTTTTTTCCACGTCTTCACTTAACGGAAGAGTCACGAAGCTTTTTGCACGTTGAGAGGCTTTTTCAGTCAACAATGCTTTGGATCCTAAAAAGGCTCCAAAGTTCCCGGTGAATGTGTTATTGAAATGAACTAAGCTATCGAGTTTTTCTTTATCTTCAAGAGTGTGAAATTTGTCTTCCAGTATTTTAATACACTGCTTGATTATAGATTGATAGTTTCTAGTTACAGATGCAGATTTGACTCGCAAATGGACGTCATCATAACCAGTGATAGCCTTCATGGCGGCGAGGAAAACTTCCTATTTTTTGCCACGAAGCGCATCCTCCAGATTTTTAATACTATTGTCGAGTTCGACAAGCTTTAGTTTCAATATCCCCAAAAGTCTACAGTTGCTTCGCACAAGTTTTCTCTGGTCAGCATGTCAATGTTTTTCACTGCACCAGTTTGCATACTTGACGATGAGTTCATCAAACCTGCATGCTAAGCCAACGTCATCCGTAGAAAGACTTGAAAAGGCTTCTTTGGTTTTTTGTGTAGCACAAGCTGGAAGATCATTGGCTAATTTTTTTGCTGCGACCAGGGCTCCTTTGATTGTTGATGGGGTAAGACCTTCGTCATTATTACTGTGCACATTTTTTATATGAGAGGATAGGCCTGATTTCCTTAAAACTTTTCAACACACTAAACAAGATACGAAGGATGCTTTAGTGAGCTTTTTTGGAGGGCCTTCGCATTTTTCAGAATCGTTCAAATGCGGTATTGGCTTACTACAATTTACAGCAACTCTTCTAGAAGCAATTATAATCCTTTCAGGATTATGAATTTTAGAGTTGTTAAAAAGATCATTCCCGTGATTTCGTAGCAAACCCAAAAGCTCCATACGCTTCGGATGTCTGGGTGGGTGGGATAAGATAGTCTTTACTGTTGCTTGATTTTTATGTAGAAGCAAGTGACGATCGAGTCTAGCAAATAATCGTTCACAGTAAACGCAACATCCAAGTTTTTCGTAATGTTTGCCACCCTCGGACGAATCAGGAAGTATAAAATTTTGTTGAGGAGAAGAGTTTGGTTGAATTTTTTCGTATGATTTTCTTTTATTCGCTACGTCCCCTGAAACATAGTTCAATAATGTTTATTATAACGATTGTATAATTTGTGTGATGTGATAACAATTTTTTATAAACATCATTAACATTCATTCTGCAATGTAAAACTGAAAAAAGTAAATTTTATTTCGTTATAAAAAATGTAAAGATTTCTAAAATTTTAATTGGGGTATTAATAGACTTGGTAAGTGATGGTCGCGGTGAATAGTATTTTTTTTTTATTGATTTCGGTGGAATAACGCATTGATATTGTTTATAAAATGTGCATGGAGTGAGTGGTAACAGTTTTATTTGTAAATAGCAGAGTGTGGGGTGTTTTTATGTCGAAAGCAAAGGGTGACAAGAAAAAAGGTACGTGAGAAAGGTTAGGTTGCTTAGAGTATGGCACGGGTGGCTTCGGCTACACAGCAAAAATCGCGGGCAAGGATAGTAAAACGACGGGTGTGCAAACGAGAAAGGGAGATGAGACGAGCTTGCAAATGACGCTAGACAAGTCGTTGAAGAGAGTGACTTTCGGGGAGTAGGTTGAGAAAGGTAAGGGCGAAGAGAATCTGGGAGGGAGCCTGAAAAGAGCTGCGTTAAGAGATCCACAGGTTGAAAAATTTTATAGAAGAAGGAGGGAGTAAACTATTAAGTGCATGTTGAGACGAAAAACAGAGATTCCATGTTCATAAGTGGTAAGTCTGGCAAATCCAAGACTGGAAGTCCATAAATGACAATATTAGTTTGAAGTCATTACAAATGAAAAAAATTGAGAGAAGTTTTCGTTGTGTAAAACAATCAAATGAAAAGATCTTACAAAGAGAATCAAGGTTACAAAGCTTGTCGGTTCATCGATGAGAAATAATCACTTGTTGATTTTTTTATTGATTGCCTCCATGATTCGTGAATACTACGAGGTACGGTTCGATTTAGTGATAGTCTTAATCAAATCAAAAGTCTGTTATTATCAATTTCTATTCAAAACTGAAGTTTGGCAATTCCAAGACAAGCCTATTCCTCATTCCCTATGGGCCAGAGTGTTCGATGACAGTCGAAAATCAAGAAACGGACACAGTACCGTTAACAAAACACAGTAACCAACTTTTAAACTATTAAGAGCATGTTGAAACGAAAAACAGAGATTGCATGTTCATAAGTAGAAAGTCTGGCATATCCAAAACTAGATGTGCATGAATGACAATATTAGTTACAGGTTGTCACAGACCAATAAAATAAAAAGCAGTTTTTGTTGTGTAAAACAATCAAATGAAAAGATCTTACAAAGAGAATCGAGGTTAAAAAGCTTGTCAGTTCATCGATGAGAAATAATCACTTGTTGATTTTTTTATTGACTGCCTCCATGATTCGTGAATACTGTGATGTACGGTTCGATTTAGTGATAGTCTTAATAAAAACAAAAGTCTGTTATTATCGATTTCTATTCAAAACTGAAGTTGAGCAATTCCAATACAAGCCTATTTCTTATTTCCTGTGGGCCAGACTGCTCAATGACAGTCGAAAAAAGAGAAACGGACGCCGTACCGTTAAAAAAACCCAGCATTTTTTTAATTGTTGAAAGCATGCTGAGACAAAAAACAGAAGGTTGCTTATTTGTACGTAGAAAGTCTGGCAAATCCGAGATTTGAAGTGCATGTATGACAATATTAGTTTCAGGTCATCACAGGTCAAAAAAATAGAGAGAAGTTTTTGTTCTGTACAACAATCAAATAAAAAGATCTTACAAAGAGAATCGAGGTTACAAAGCTTGTCAGTTCATCGATGAGAAATAATAACTTATTGATTTTTTCATCGATTGCGTCCATGATTCGTGAATACTACGATGTACGGCTCGATTTAGTTATAGTCTTAATCAAATCAAAAGTCTGTTATTATCAATTTCTATTCAAAACTGAAGTTTGGCAATTCCAAGACAAGCCTATTCCTCATTCCCTGTGGGACAGAGTGCTCGATGAAAGTCGAAAATCAAGAAATGACAACAGTACCGTTAACAAAACAAAGCAACCAACTTTTTAACTATTAAGAACATGTTGAAACGAAAAACAGAGATTGCATGTTCATAAGTAGAAAGTCTGGCATATCCAAGACTAGATGTCCATGAATGACAATATTAGTTACAGGTTGTCACAGATCAATATAATAAAGAAAAGTTTTTGTTGTGTCAAACAATCAAATGAAAAGATCTTACAAAGAGATCCAAGGTAAAAAAGCTTGTCAGTTCATCGATGAGAAATAATCACTTGTTAATTTTTTTATTGACTGCCTCCTTGATTCGTGAATACTACGAGATACGGTTCAATTTAGTGATAGTCTTAATCAAATTAAAAGTCGGTTATTAGCAATTTCTATTCAAAACTGAAGTTTGGCAATTCCAAGACAAGCCTATTCCTCATTCCCTGTGGGCCAGAGTGCTCGATGACAGTCGAAAAAAGAGAAACGGACGCCGTACCGTTAAAAAAACCCAGCATTTTTTTAATTGTTGAAAGCATGCTGAGACAAAAAACAGAAGGTTGCTTATTTGTACGTAGAAAGTCTGGCAAATCCGAGATTTGAAGTGCATGAATGACAATATTAGTTACAGGTTGTCACAGACCAATAAAATAGAGAGCTGTTTTTGTTGTGTAAAACAATCAAATGAAAAGATCTTACGAAGAAAATCAAGGTTAAAAAGCTTGTCAGTTCATCGATGAGAAATAATCACTTGTTGATTTTTTTATTGACTGCCTCCATGATTCGTGAATACTGTGATGTACGGTTCGATTTAGTGATGGTCGTAATCAAATCAAAAGTCTGTTATTATCAATTTCTATTCAAAACTGAAGGCGGGCAATTCCAAGACAAGCCTATTTCTCATTCCCTATGGGCCAGACTGCTCGATGACAGTCGAAAAAAAACTGACCAAGTGGGACTTTGAAGGAAATGGACCTAAAGTCCACAGCAATGCGCGTGGACTTTGAAAAAAAAAAAAAATCCAAAAAAAAGTTCCAAAAGGATATGCGTAAGGACCGTGCCGAGCCCAAAAAGGTCATGCGTAAGGAGATAGTCGGGCTCCAAAAGGTTATGCGTAAGGAACTAGTCAAGCTCCCACAGGTTATGCGTAAGGAGCGAGTCGAGACACAAAAAGTTATCTGTAAGGAGCGTGTCAAGCCCCAAAAGGTTATGCGTAAGGAGCGTGCCGAGCCCCAAAAGGTTATGCATAAGGAGTTTGTCGAGCTCTAAAAGGTTATGCGTAAGGAGCTAGTCGGCTCCAAATGGTTATGCGTAAGGAGCGAGTCAAGAACCAAAAGGTTATGTGTAAGGAGCGAGTCGAGACACAAAAGGTTATGCGTAAGGAGCGTGTCGAGACACAAAAGGTTATGCGTAAGGAGCGTGTCAAGCCCCAAAAGGTTATGAGTAAGGAGCGAGTCAAGCTCCAAAAGGTTATGCGTAGGGGCGAGTCGAGACCTAAAAGGTTATGCGTAAGGAGCGAGTCGAGCTCCAAAAGGTTATACGTAAGGAGCGAGCCGAGCCCCAAAAGGTTATGCGTAAGGAGCGAGCCGATCTCCAAAAAGTTATTCGTAAGGAGCGAGTCGAGACCCAAAAGTTTATGCGTAAGGAGCGAGTCGAGCCCCAAAAGGTTATGCGTAAGGAGCGAGTCGAGCCCCAAAAGGTTATGCGTCAGGAGCGAGTCGAGCCCCAAAAGGTTATGCGTAAGAAGCGAGTCGAGACCTAAAAGGTTATTCGTAAGGAGCGAGTCGAGACCCAAAAGTCTATGCGTAAGGAGCGAGCGAGCCCCAAAAGGTTATGCGTAAGGAGCGAGTCGGGCTCCAAAAGGTTATGCTTAAGGAGCGAGCCGATCTCCAAAAGTTTATGCGGAAGGAGCGAGTCGAGACCCAAAAGGTTATGCGTAAGGAGCGAGCCGATCTCCAAATGGATATGCGTAAGGAGCGAGTCGATCTCCAAAAGCTTATGCGTAAGGAGGGAGCCGAGCTTCAAAAGGTTATGTTTAAGGAGCGAGCCGATCTCCAAATGGTTATGCGTAAGGAGCGAGCCGATCTCCAAAAGAATATGCGTAAGGAGCGAAACGGGCTCCAAAAGGTTATGCTTAAGGAGCGAGCCGATCTCCAAAAGGTTATGCGTAAGGAGCGATTCGGACTCCAAAAGGTTATGCGTAAGGAGCGAGTCGAGACCCAAAAGGTTATGCGTAAGGAGCGAGTCGAGACCCAGAAGGTTATTCGTCAGGAGCGAGTCGAGAACCAAAAAATTATTCGTCAGGAGTGAGCCGAGACCCATAAGGATATGCGTTAGGAGTGAGCCGATCTGCAAAAGAGTATGCGTAAGGAGCGAGTCGGGCTCCAAAAGGTTATGCGTAAGGAGCGAGCCGATCTCCAAATGGTTATGCGTAAGGAGCAAGCCGATCTCCAAAAGGTTATGCGTAAGGAGCGAGTCGGGCTCCAAAAGCTTATGCGTAAGGAGCAAGTCGAGACTCAAAAGGTTATTCGTCAGGAGCGAGTCGAGCCCCAAAAGGTTATGCGTAAGGAGCGAGCCGATCTCCAAAAGGTTATTCATAAGGAGCAAGTTGAGACATAAAAGGTTATCCGTAAGGAGCGAGTCGGGCTCCAAAAGCTTATGCGTAAGGAGCAAGTCGAGACCCAAAAGGTTATTCTTCAGGAGCGAGTCGGGCTCCAAAAGGTTATGCGTAAGGAGCAAGCCGATCTCCAAAAGGTTATTCGTAAGGAGCAAGTCGAGACCCAAAAGGTTATGCGTAAGGAGCGAGTCGGGCTCCAAAAGCTTATGCGTAAGGAGCAAGTAGAGACCCAAAAGGTTATTCGTCAGGAGCGAGTCGAGCCCCAAAAGGTTATGCGTAAGGAGCGAGCCGATCTCCAAAAGGTTATGCGTAAGGAGCGAGCCGATCTCCAAAAGAATATGCGTAAGGATCCCGAGCCGACCGAGCGAGACTTTGAAAGAAATTGACCGCAGGTCTAAAGCAATGCGCGTGGACTTTGAAAGAAATTGACCGAGGGACCAAAGCAATGCGCGTGGACTTTTAAAAAAAATCTATCAATACTCCAAAGCAATGCCCGTGGACTTTGAAAAAAATCTATCAAAACTCTAAAGCAATGCGCGTGGACTTTGAAAAAAAAAAAAAAAAAGACCTAAGGGCTTATGCGTAAGGAGCGAGTCGAGACCCAAAAGGATACGCGTAAGGAGCGCGTCGAGACCCAAAAGGTTATGTGTAAGGAGCGAGTCGAGACACAAAAGGATACGCGTAAGGAGCGAGCCGATCTCCAAAAGGTTATGCGTAAGGAGCGAGCCGATCTCCAAATGGTTATGCGTAAGGAGCGAGCCAATCTCCAAAAGGTTATGCGTAAGGAGCGAGCCGATCTCCAAAAGGTTATGCGTAAGGAGCGAGTCGGGCTCCAAAAGGTTATGCTTAAGGAGCGAGCTGATCTCCAAAAGGATATGCGTAAGGAGCGAGTCGGACTCCAAAAGGTTATGCGTAAGGAGCGAGTCAAGCCCCATAAGGTTATGCGTAAGGAGGGAGCCGATCTCCAAAAGGTTATGCGTAAGGAGCGAGCCGAGCCCCAAAAGGTTATGTGTAAGGAGCGAGCCGATCTCCAAGAGGTTATGCGTAAGGAGCGAGCCGATCTCCAAGGGGTTATGCGTAAGGAGCGAGCCGATCTCCAAAAGGTTATGCGTAAGGAGCGAGTCGGACTCCAAAATGTTATGCGTAAGGAGCGAGTCGAGACCTAAAAGTTTATGCGTAAGGAGCGAGTACCCCAAAAGGTTATGCGTAAGGAGCGAGCCGATCTCCAAAAGGTTATGCGTAAGGAGCGAGCCGATCCCCAAAAGGTTATGCGTAAGGAGCAAGCCGATCTCCAAAAGGTTATGCGTAAGGAGCGAGCCGATCTCCAAAAGTTTATGCGTAAGGAGCGAGTCAAGACCCAAAAGGTTATGCGTAAGGAGCGCGTCGAGACCCAAAAGGTTATGTGTAAGGAGCGAGTCGAGACACAAAATGATACGCGTAAGGAGCGAGCCGATCTCCAAAAGGTTATGTGTAAGGAGCGAGCCAATCTCCAAAAGGTTATGCGTAAGGATCCCGAGCCGACCGAGCGAGACTTTGAAAGAAATTGACCGAGGGACCAAAGCAATGCGCGTGGACTTTTCAAAAAAATCTATCAAAACTCCAAAGCAATGCCCGTGGACTTTGAAAAAAAAAAAAAAAAAAAGACCTCAGAGCTTATGCGTAAGGAGCGAGTCAAAACCGAAAAGGATACGCGTAAGAAGCGCGTCGAGACCCAAAAGGTTATGTGTAAGGAGCGAGTCGAGACACAAAATGATACGCGTAAGGAGCGAGCCGATCTCCAAAAGGTTATGTGTAAGGAGCGAGCCGATCTCCAAATGGTTATGCGTAAGGAGCGAGTCGGGCTCCAAAAGGTTATGCGTAAGGAGCAAGACGATCTCCAAAAGGTTATTTGTAAGGAGCAAGTAGAGCTCCAAAAGGTCATGCGTAAGGAGCTAGTCGACCTCCAAAGGGTTATGCCTAAGGAGCGAGTCAAGCCCTCAAAGGTTATGCGTAAGGAGCGAGCCGATCTCCAAATGGTTATGCGTAAGGAGCGAGCCGAGCCCAAAAAGGTTATGTTTAAGGAGCGAGTCGAGACTCAAAAGGTTATGCGTAAGGAGCGAGTCGGGATCCAAAAGGTTATGCGTAGGGAGCGAGTCGAGCCCTAAAAGGTTATGAGTAAGGAGTGAGCTGAGACTCATAAGGATATGCTTTAGGAGTGAGCCGATCTGCAAAAGGTTATGCGTAAGGAGCGAGACGATCTCCAAAAGGTTATGCGTAAGGAGCGAGTCGAGCTCCAAAGGTCATGCGTAAGGAGCTAGTTGACCTCCAAAGGGTTACGCGTAAGGAGCGAGTCAAGCCCTCAAAGGTTATGCGTAAGGAGCGAGCCAATCTCCAAAAGGTTATGCGTAAGGAGCGAGCCGAGCCCCAAAAGGTTATGTTTAAGGAGCGAGCCGATCTCCAAATGGTTATGCGTAAGGAGCGAGCCGATCTCCAAAAGAATATGCGTAAGGAGCGAGTCGGGCTCCAAAAGGTTATGCTTAAGGAGCGAGCCGATCTCCAAAAGGTTATGCGTAAGGAGCGATTCGGACTCCAAAAGGTTATGCGTAAGGAGCGAGACGATCTCCAAAAGGTTATGCGTAAGGAGCGAGTCGAGCTCCAAAAGGTCATGCGTAAGGAGCTAGCGGACCTCCAAAGGGTTATGCGTAAGGAGCGAGTCAAGTCCCAAAAGGTTATGCGTCAGGAGCGAGTCGAGCCCCAAAAGTTTATGCGGAAGGAGCGAGTCGAGACCCAAAAGGTTATGCGTAAGGAGCGAGCCGATCTCCAAATGGATATGCGTAAGGAGCGAGCCGATCTCCAAAAGCTTAGGCGTAAGGAGGGAGCCGAGCTTCAAAAGGTTATGTTTAAGGAGCGAGCCGATCTCTAAATGGTTATGCGTAAGGAGCGAGCCGATCTCCAAAAGAATATGCGTAAGGAGCGAAACGGGCTCCAAAAGGTTATGCTTAAGGAGCGAGCCGATCTCCAAAAGGTTATGCGTAAGGAGCGATTCGGACTCCAAAAGGTTATGCGTAAGGAGCGAGTCGAGACCCAAAAGGTTATGCGTAAGGAGCGAGTCGAGACCCAGAAGGTTATTCGTCAGGAGCGAGTCGAGAACCAAAAGGTTATTCGTCAGGAGTGAGCCGAGACCCATAAGGATATGCGTTAGGAGTGAGCCGATCTGCAAAAGAGTATGCGTAAGGAGCGAGTCGGGCTCCAAAAGGTTATGCGTAAGGAGCGAGCCGATCTCCAAAAGGTTCTGCGTAAGGAGCGAGCCGAGCCCCAAAAGGTTATGTTTAAGGAACGAGTCGAGACCCAAAAGGTTATGCGTAAGGAGCGAGTCAAGACCCAAAAGATTATTCGTCAGGAGTGAGCCGAGACCCATAAGGATATGCGTTAGGAGTGAGCTGATCTGCAAAAGAGTATGCGTAAGGAGCGAGTCGGGCTCCAAAAGGTTATGCGTAAGGAGCGAGCCGATCTCCAAATGGTTATGCGTAAGGAGCAAGCCGATCTCCAAAAGGTTATGCGTAAGGAGCGAGTCGGGCTCCAAAAGCTTATGCGTAAGGAGCAAGTCGAGACTCAAAAGGTTATTCGTCAGGAGCGAGTCGAGCCCCAAAAGGTTATGCGTAAGGAGCGAGCCGATCTCCAAAAGGTTATTCGTAAGGAGCAAGTTGAGACATAAAAGGTTATCCGTAAGGAGCGAGTCGGGCTCCAAAAGCTTATGCGTAAGGAGCAAGTCGAGACCCAAAAGGTTATTCGTCAGGAGCGAGTCGGGCTCCAAAAGGTTATGCGTAAGGAGCAAGCCGATCTCCAAAAGGTTATTCGTAAGGAGCAAGTCGAGACCCAAAAGGTTATGCGTAAGGAGCGAGTCGGGCTCCAAAAGCTTATGCGTAAGGAGCAAGTAGAGACCCAAAAGGTTATTCGTCAGGAGCGAGTCGAGCCCCAAAAGGTTATGCGTAAGGAGCGAGCTGATCTCCAAAAGATTTTTTAGATTTTTTTCAAAGTCCACGGGCATTGCTTTGGAGTTTTGATAGATTTTTTTTAAAAGTCCACGCGAATTGCTTTGGTCCCTCGGTCAATTTCCTTCAAAGTCCACGTGCATTGCTTTAGACCTGCGGTCAATTTCTTTCAAAGTCTCGCTCGGTCGGCTCGGGATTCTTACGCATAACCTTTTGGAGTCCGACTCGCTCCTTACGCATAACCTTTTGGAGATCGGCTCGCTCCTTACGCATAACCTTTTGGGGCTTGACTCGCTCCTGACGCATAACCTTTTGGGTCTCGACTCACTCCTTACGCATAATCTTTTGGAGGTCGACTGGCTCCTTACGCATTACCTTTTGGGTCTCGACTCGCTCCTTACGCGTATCCTTTTGTGCCTCAACTCGCTCCTTACACATAACCTTTTGGGTCTCGACTCGCTCCTTACGCATAACCTTTTGGGTCTCGACTCAGTCCACGCGCATTGCTTTGGTCCCTCGGTCCATTTCTTTCAAAGCCCACGCGCATTGCTTTGGACCTCCGGTCAATTTCTTTTAAAGTCTCGCTTGGTCGGGTCGGGATCCTTACGCATAACCTTTTGGAGATCAGCTCACTCCTTACGCATAACCTTTTGGAGATCGGCTCGCTCCTTACGCATAACCTTTTGGGGTACTCGCTCCTTACGCATAACCTTTTGGAGATCGGCTCGCTCCTTAAGCATAACCTTTTGGAGCCCGACTCGCTCCTTACGCATAACCTTTTGGAGATCGGCTCGCTCCTTACGCATAACCATTTGGAGATCGGCTCGCTCCTTAAACATAACCTTTTGGGGCTCGGCTCGCTCCTTACGCATAACCTTTTGGAGATCGGCTCGCTCCTTACGCATAATCTTTGAGGGCTTGACTCGCTCCTTACGCATAACCCTTTGGAGGTCCGCTAGCTCCTTACGCATAAACTTTTGGAGCCCGACTCACTCCTTACGCATAACCTTTTGGAGTCCGAATCGCTCCTTACGCATAACCTTTTGGAGATCGGCTCGCTCCTTAAGCATAACCTTTTGGAGCCCGACTCGCTCCTTACGCATATTCTTTTGGAGATCGGCTCGCTCCTTACGCATAACCATTTGGAGATCGGCTCGCTCCTTAAACATAACCTTTTGGTGCTCGGCTCGCTCCTTACGCATAACCTTTTGGAGATTGGCTCGCTCCTTACGCATAACCTTTGAGGGCTTGACTCGCTCCTTACGCGTAACCCTTTGGAGGTCAACTAGCTCCTTACGCATGACCTTTGGAGCTCGACTCGCTCCTTACGCATAACCTTTTGGAGATCGTCTCGCTCCTTACGCATAACCTTTTGCAGATCGGCTCACTCCTAAAGCATATCCTTATGAGTCTCAGCTCACTCCTTACGCATAACCTTTTAGGGCTCGACTCGCTCCCTACGCATAACCTTTTGGAGCCCGACTCGCTCCTTACGCATAACCTTTTGAGTCTCGACTCGCTCCTTAAACATAACCTTTTTGGGCTCGGCTCGCTCCTTACGCATAACCATTTGGAGATCGGCTCGCTCCTTACTCATAACCTTTGAGGGCTTGACTCGCTCCTTAGGCATAACCCTTTGGAGGTCGACTAGCTCCTTACGCATGACCTTTTGGAGCTCTACTTGCTCCTTACAAATAACCTTTTGGAGATCGTCTTGGTCCTTACGCATAACCTTTTGTAGCCCGACTCGCTCCTTACGCATAACCATTTGGAGATCGGCTCGCTCCTTACACATAACCTTTTGGAGATCGGCTCGCTCCTTACGCGTATCATTTTGTGTCTCGACTCGCTCCTTACACATAACCTTTTGGGTCTCGACGCGCTCCTTACGCGTATCCTTTTCGGTTTTGACTCGCTCCTTACGCATAAGCTCTGAGGTCTTTTTTTTTTTTTTTTTTTCAAAGTCCACGCGCATTGCTTTGGTCCCTCGGTCAATTTCTTTCAAAGTCTCGCTCGGTCGGCTCGGGATCCTTACGCATAACCTTTTGGAGATCGGCTCGCTCCTTACACATAACCTTTTGGAGATCGGCTCGCTCCTTACGCGTATCATTTTGTGTCTCGACTCGCTCCTTACACATAACCTTTTGGGTCTCGACGCGCTCCTTACGCATAACCTTTTGGGTCTTGACTCGCTCCTTACGCATAAACTTTTGGAGATCGGCTCGCTCCTTACGCATAACCTTTTGGAGATCGGCTCGCTCCTTACGCATAACCTTTTGGGGATCGGTTCGCTCCTTACGCATAACCTTTTGGAGATCGGCTCGCTCCTTACGCATAACCTTTTGGGGTACTCGCTCCTTACGCATAAACTTTTAGGTCTCGACTCGCTCCTTACGCATAACCTTTTGGAGTCCAACTCGCTCCTTACGCATAACCTTTTGGAGATCGGCTCGCTCCTTACGCATAACCCCTTGGAGATCGGCTCGCTCCTTACGCATAACCTCTTGGAGATCGGCTCGCTCCTTACGCATAAACTTTTGGAGCCCGACTCACTCCTTACGCATAAACTTTTGGGTCTCGACTCGTTTCTTACACATAACCTTACCTCAGAGTACCTCAGAGCTTATGCGTAAGGAGTGAGTCGAGACCCAAAAGGATACGCGTAAGGAGCGAGTCGAGACCCAAAAGGTTATGTGTAAGGAGCGAGTTGAGGCACAAAAGGATACGCGTAAGGAGCGAGTCGAGACCCAAAAGGTAATGCGTAAGGAGCCAGTCGAGACACAAAATGATACGCGTAAGGAGCGAGCCGATCTCCAAAAGGTTATTTGTAAGGAGCAAGTAGAGCTCCAAAAGGTCATGCGTAAGGAGCTAGTCGACCTCCAAAAGGTTATGCGTAAGGAGTGAGTCGAGACCCAAAAGGATACGCGTAAGGAGCGCGTCGAGACCCAAAAGGTTATGTGTAAGGAGCGAGTCGAGACACAAAATGATACGCGTAAGGAGCGAGCCGATCTCCAAAAGGTTATTTGTAAGGAGCAAGTAGAGCTCCAAAAGGTCATGCGTAAGGAGCTAGTCGACCTCCAAAAGGTTATGCGTCAGGAGCGAGTCGAGCCCCAAAAGGTTATGCGTAAGGAGCGAGCCGATCTCCAAAAGGTGATGCGTAAGGAGCGAGTCGGACTCCAAAAGGTTATGCGTAAGGATCCCGAGCCGACCGAGCAAGACTTTGAAAGAAATTGACCGGAGGTCCAAAGCAATCCGCGTGGACTTTGAAAGAAATTGACCGAGGGACCAAAGCAATGCGCGTGGACTTTTAAAAAAAATCTATCAAAACTCCAAAGCAATGCACGTGGACTTTAAAAAAAACCTATCAAAACTCTAAAGCAATGCGCTTGGACTTTGAAAAAAAAAAAAAAAGTACCTCAGAGCTTATGCGTAAGGAGCGAGTCGAGACCCAAAAGGATACGCGTAAGGAGCGAGTCGAGACCCAAAAGGTTATGTGTAAGGAGCGAGTTGAGACACAAAATGATACGCGTAAGGAGCGAGCCGATCTCCAAAAGGTCATGCGTAAGGAGCTAGTTGACCTCCAAAGGGTTATGCGTAAGGGGCGAGTCAAGCCCTCAAAGGTTATGCGTAAGGAGCGAGCCGATCTCCAAAAGATTATGCGTAAGGAGCGAGTCGGGCTCCAAAAGGTTATGCTTAAGGAGCGAGCCGATCTCCAAAAGGTTATGCGTAAGGAGCGATTCGGACTCCAAAAGGTTATGTGTAAGGAGCGAGTCGAGACACAAAATGATACGCGTAAGGAGCGAGCCGATCTCCAAAAGGTTATTTGTAAGGAGCAAGTAGAGCTCCAAAAGGTCATGCGTAAGGAGCTAGTCGACCTCCAAAAGGTTATGCGTCAGGAGCGAGTCGAGCCCCAAAAGGTTATGCGTAAGGAGCTAGTTGACCTCCAAAGGGTTATGCGTAAGGGGCGAGTCAAGCCCTCAAAGGTTATGCGTAAGGAGCGAGCCGATCTCCAAAAGGTTATGCGTAAGGAGCGAGTCGGGCTCCAAAAGGTTATGCTTAAGGAGCGAGCCGATCTCCAAAAGGTTATGCGTAAGGAGCGATTCGGACTCCAAAAGGTTATGTGTAAGGAGCGAGTCGAGACACAAAATGATACGCGTAAGGAGCGAGCCGATCTCCAAAAGGTTATTTGTAAGGAGCAAGTAGAGCTCCAAAAGGTCATGCGTAAGGAGCTAGTCGACCTCCAAAAGGTTATGCGTCAGGAGCGAGTCGAGCCCCAAAAGGTTATGCGTAAGGAGCGAGCCGATCTCCAAAAGGTGATGCGTAAGGAGCGAGTCGGACTCCAAAAGGTTATGTGTAAGGAGCGAGTCGAGACACAAAATGATACGCGTAAGGAGCGAGCCGATCTCCAAAAGGTTATTTGTAAGGAGCAAGTAGAGCTCCAAAAGGTCATGCGTAAGGAGCTAGTCGACCTCCAAAAGGTTATGCGTCAGGAGCGAGTCGAGCCCCAAAAGGTTATGCGTAAGGAGCGAGCCGATCTCCAAAAGGTGATGCGTAAGGAGCGAGTCGGACTCCAAAAGGTTATGCGTAAGGATCCCGAGCCGACCGAGCGAGACTTTGAAAGAAATTGACCGCAGGTCTAAAGCAATGCGCGTGGACTTTGAAAGAAATTGACCGAGGGACCAAAGCAATTCGCGTGGACTTTTAAAAAAAATCTATCAAAACTCCAAAGCAATGCGCGTGGGCTTTAAAAAAACCTATCAAAACTCTAAAGCAATGCGCGTGGACTTTGAAAAAAAAAAAAAAAGTACCTCAGAGCTTATGCGTAAGGAGCGAGTTGAGACCCAAAAGGATACGCGTAAGGAGCGCGTCGAGACCCAAAAGGTTATGTGTAAGGAGCGAGTCGAGACACAAAAGTTTATGCGTAAGGAGCGAGTCGAGACCCAAAAGGTTATGCGTAAGGAGCGAGTTGGGCTCCAACAGGTTATTCGTAAGGAGCGAGTCGAGACCTAAAAGGTTATGCGTAAGGAGCGAGCCGATCTCCAAAAGGTTATGCGTAAGGAGCGAGCCGAGCCCCGAAAGGTTATGTGTAAGGAACGAGTCGAGACCCAAAAGTTTATGCGTAAGGAGCGAGTCGAGCCCCAAAAGGTTATGCGTAAGGAGCGAGCCGATCTCCAAAAGGTTATGCGTAAGGAGCGAGCCGAGCCCCGAAAGGTTATGTGTAAGGAACGAGTCGAGACCCAAAAGTTTATGCGTAAGGAGCGAGACGATCTCCAAAAGATTATGCGTAAGGAGCGAGTCGAGCTCCAAAAGGTCATGCGTAAGGAGCTAGTTGACCTCCAAAGGGTTATGCGTAAGGGGCGAGTCGGACTCCAAAAGGTTATGCGTAAGGAGCGAGTCGAGACCCGATAGGTTATGCGTAAGGAGCAAGTCGGGCTCCAAAGTGTGATGCGTAAGGAGTGAATTGGGCTCCAAAAGGTTATGCGTCAGGAGCGAGTCGAGCCCCAAAAGGTTATGCGTAAGGAGCAAGTCGGGCTCCAAAGTGTGATGCGTAAGGAGTGAATTGGGCTCCAAAAGGTTATGCGTCAGGAGCGAGTCGAGCCCCAAAAGGTTATGCGTAAGGAGCGAGCCGATCTCCAAAAGGTTATGCGTAAGGAGCGAGTCGGACTCCAAAAGGTTATGCGTAAGGAGCGAGTCGAGACCCAAAAGGATACGCGTAAGGAGCGAGACGGGCTCCAAAAGGTTATGCGTAAAGATCCCGACCCGACCAAGCGAGACTTTGAAAGAAATTGACCGGAGGTCCAAAGCAATGCACGTGGACTTTGAAAGAAATTGACCGAGGGACCAAAGCAATGCGCGTGGACTTTTCAAAAAAATCTATCAAAACTCCAAAGCAATGCGCGTGGACTTTAAAAAAAACCTATCAAAACTCCAAAGCAATGCGCTTGGACTTTGAAAAAAAAAAAAAAAAAATACCTAAGAGCTTATGCGTAAGGAGCGAGTCGAGACCCAAAAGGATACGCGTAAGGAGCGAGTCGAGACCCGAAAGGTTATGTGTAAGGAGCGAGTCGAGACACAAAAGGATACGCGTAAGGAGCGAGTCGAGACCCAAAAGGTTATGCGTAAGGAGCGTGTCGAGCTCCAAAAGGTTATGCGTAAGGAGCTAGTTGACCTCCAAAAGGTTATGCGTAAGGAGCGAGTCAAGCCCCAAAAGTTTATGCGTAAGGAGCGAGCCGATCTCCAAAAGGTTCTGCGTAAGGAGCGAGTCGAGACCCAAAAGGTTATTCGTAAGGAGCGAGTCGAGACCCAAAAGTTTATGCGTAAGGAGCGAGTACCTCAAAAGGTTATGCGTAAGGAGCGAGCCGATCTCCAAAAGGTTATGCGTAAGGATCCCGAGCCGACCGAGCGAGACTTTGAAAGAAATTGACCGGAGGTCCAAAGCAATCCGCGTGGACTTTGAAAGAAACTGACCGAGGGACCAAAGCAATGCGCGTGGACTTTGAAAAAAATCTATCAAAACTCTAAAGCAATGCGCCTGGACTTTGAAAAAAAACTATCAAAACTCCAAAGCAATGCGCGTGGACTTTGAAAAAAAAAAAAAAAAAATACCTAAGAGCTTATGCGTAAGGAGTGAGTCGAGACCCAAAAGGATACGCGTAAGGAGCGAGTCGAGACCCAAAAGGTTATGTGTAAGGAGCGAGTCGAGACACAAAAGGATACGCGTAAGGAGCGAGTCGAGACCCAAAAGGTTATGCGTAAGGAGCGTGTCGAGCTCCAAAAGGTTATGCGTAAGGAGCGAGTCAAGCCCCAAAAGTTTATGCGTAAGGAGCGAGCCGATCTCCAAATGGTTATGCGTAAGGAGCGAGCTGATCTCCAAAAGGTTATGCGTAAGGAGCGAGTCGGGCTCCAAAAGGTTACGTGTAAGGAGCGAGTCGGACTCCAAAAGGTTATGCGTAAGGAGCGAGTCGAGACCTAAAAGTTTATGCGTAAGGAGCGAGTACCCCAAAAGGTTATGCGTAAGGAGCGAGTCGGGCTCCAAAAGGTTATTTGTAAGGAGCAAGTAGAGCTCCAAAAGGTCATGCGTAAGGAGCTAGTCGACCTCCAAAAGGTTATGCGTAAGGAGCGAGCTGATCTCCAAAAGGTTATGCGTAAGGAGCGATCCGATCTCCAAAAGGTTATGCGTAAGGAGCGAGTCGGACTCCAAAAGGTTATGCGTAAGGAGCGAGTCGAGACCTAAAAGTTTATGCGTAAGGAGCGAGTACCCCAAAAGGTTATGCGTAAGGAGCGAGTCGGGCTCCAAAAGGTTATTTGTAAGGAGCAAGTAGAGCTCCAAAAGGTCATGCGTAAGGAGCTAGTCGACCTCCAAAAGGTTATGCGTCAGGAGCGAGTCGAGCCCCAAAAGGTTATGCGTAAGGAGCGAGCCGATCTCCAAAAGGTGATGCGTAAGGAGCGAGTCGGACTCCAAAAGGTTATGTGTAAGGAGCGAGTCGAGACACAAAATGATACGCGTAAGGAGCGAGCCGATCTCCAAAAGGTTATTTGTAAGGAGCAAGTAGAGCTCCAAAAGGTCATGCGTAAGGAGCTAGTCGACCTCCAAAAGGTTATGCGTCAGGAGCGAGTCGAGCCCCAAAAGGTTATGCGTAAGGAGCGAGCCGATCTCCAAAAGGTGATGCGTAAGGAGCGAGTCGGACTCCAAAAGGTTATGCGTAAGGATCCCGAGCCGACCGAGCGAGACTTTGAAAGAAATTGACCGCAGGTCTAAAGCAATGCGCGTGGACTTTGAAAGAAATTGACCGAGGGACCAAAGCAATTCGCGTGGACTTTTAAAAAAAATCTATCAAAACTCCAAAGCAATGCGCGTGGGCTTTAAAAAAACCTATCAAAACTCTAAAGCAATGCGCGTGGACTTTGAAAAAAAAAAAAAAAGTACCTCAGAGCTTATGCGTAAGGAGCGAGTTGAGACCCAAAAGGATACGCGTAAGGAGCGCGTCGAGACCCAAAAGGTTATGTGTAAGGAGCGAGTCGAGACACAAAAGTTTATGCGTAAGGAGCGAGTCGAGACCCAAAAGGTTATGCGTAAGGAGCGAGTTGGGCTCCAACAGGTTATTCGTAAGGAGCGAGTCGAGACCTAAAAGGTTATGCGTAAGGAGCGAGCCGATCTCCAAAAGGTTATGCGTAAGGAGCGAGCCGAGCCCCGAAAGGTTATGTGTAAGGAACGAGTCGAGACCCAAAAGTTTATGCGTAAGGAGCGAGTCGAGCCCCAAAAGGTTATGCGTAAGGAGCGAGCCGATCTCCAAAAGGTTATGCGTAAGGAGCGAGCCGAGCCCCGAAAGGTTATGTGTAAGGAACGAGTCGAGACCCAAAAGTTTATGCGTAAGGAGCGAGACGATCTCCAAAAGATTATGCGTAAGGAGCGAGTCGAGCT
Source organism: Encarsia formosa (assembly GCA_038277355.1). Classification (NCBI taxonomy): domain Eukaryota; kingdom Metazoa; phylum Arthropoda; class Insecta; order Hymenoptera; family Aphelinidae; genus Encarsia; species Encarsia formosa. Next base: position 55,176,577 of record CM076186.1, read on the forward strand.
CCAAAAGGTCATGCGTAAGGAGCTAGTTGACCTCCAAAGGGTTATGCGTAAGGGGCGAGTCAAGCCCTCAAAGGTTATGCGTAAGGAGCGAGCCGATCTCCAAAAGGTTATGCGTAAGGAGCGAGTCGGGCTCCAAAAGGTTATGCTTAAGGAGCGAGCCGATCTCCAAAAGGTTATGCGTAAGGAGCGATTCGGACTCCAAAAGGTTATGTGTAAGGAGCGAGTCGAGACACAAAATGATACGCGTAAGGAGCGAGCCGATCTCCAAAAGGTTATTTGTAAGGAGCAAGTAGAGCTCCAAAAGGTCATGCGTAAGGAGCTAGTCGACCTCCAAAAGGTTATGCGTCAGGAGCGAGTCGAGCCCCAAAAGGTTATGCGTAAGGAGCGAGCCGATCTCCAAAAGGTGATGCGTAAGGAGCGAGTCGGACTCCAAAAGGTTATGTGTAAGGAGCGAGTCGAGACACAAAATGATACGCGTAAGGAGCGAGCCGATCTCCAAAAGGTTATTTGTAAGGAGCAAGTAGAGCTCCAAAAGGTCATGCGTAAGGAGCTAGTCGACCTCCAAAAGGTTATGCGTCAGGAGCGAGTCGAGCCCCAAAAGGTTATGCGTAAGGAGCGAGCCGATCTCCAAAAGGTGATGCGTAAGGAGCGAGTCGGACTCCAAAAGGTTATGCGTAAGGATCCCGAGCCGACCGAGCGAGACTTTGAAAGAAATTGACCGCAGGTCTAAAGCAATGCGCGTGGACTTTGAAAGAAATTGACCGAGGGACCAAAGCAATTCGCGTGGACTTTTAAAAAAAATCTATCAAAACTCCAAAGCAATGCGCGTGGGCTTTAAAAAAACCTATCAAAACTCTAAAGCAATGCGCGTGGACTTTGAAAAAAAAAAAAAAAGTACCTCAGAGCTTATGCGTAAGGAGCGAGTTGAGACCCAAAAGGATACGCGTAAGGAGCGCGTCGAGACCCAAAAGGTTATGTGTAAGGAGCGAGTCGAGACACAAAAGTTTATGCGTAAGGAGCGAGTCGAGACCCAAAAGGTTATGCGTAAGGAGCGAGTTGGGCTCCAACAGGTTATTCGTAAGGAGCGAGTCGAGACCTAAAAGGTTATGCGTAAGGAGCGAGCCGATCTCCAAAAGGTTATGCGTAAGGAGCGAGCCGAGCCCCGAAAGGTTATGTGTAAGGAACGAGTCGAGACCCAAAAGTTTATGCGTAAGGAGCGAGTCGAGCCCCAAAAGGTTATGCGTAAGGAGCGAGCCGATCTCCAAAAGGTTATGCGTAAGGAGCGAGCCGAGCCCCGAAAGGTTATGTGTAAGGAACGAGTCGAGACCCAAAAGTTTATGCGTAAGGAGCGAGACGATCTCCAAAAGATTATGCGTAAGGAGCGAGTCGAGCTCCAAAAGGTCATGCGTAAGGAGCTAGTTGACCTCCAAAGGGTTATGCGTAAGGGGCGAGTCAAGCCCTCAAAGGTTATGCGTAAGGAGCGAGCCGATCTCCAAAAGGTTATGCGTAAGGAGCGAGTCGGGCTCCAAAAGGTTATGCTTAAGGAGCGAGCCGATCTCCAAAAGGTTATGCGTAAGGAGCGATTCGGACTCCAAAAGGTTATGCGTAAGGAGCGAGCCGAGCCCCAAAAGAATATGTGTAAGGAACGAGTCGAGACCCAAAAGTTTATGCGTAAGGAGCGAGTCGGGCTCCAAAAGTTTATGCGTAAGGAGCGAGTCGAGACCCAATAGGTTATGCGTAAGACGCGAGTCGACCTCCAAAAGATTATGCATAAGGAGTGAGTCGAGACCCAAAAGGTTATGCGTCAGGAGCGAGTCGAGCCCCAAAAGGTTATGCGTAAGGAGCGAGCCGATCTCCAAAAGGTTATTCGTAAGGAGCGAGTCGGACTCCAAAAGGTTATGCGTAAGGAGCGAGTCGAGACCCGATAGGTTATGCGTAAGGAGCAAGTCGGGCTCCAAAGTGTGATGCGTAAGGAGTGAATTGGGCTCCAAAAGGTTATGCGTCAGGAGCGAGTCGAGCCCCAAAAGGTTATGCGTAAGGAGCGAGCCGATCTCCAAAAGGTTATGCGTAAGGAGCGAGTCGGACTCCAAAAGGTTATGCGTAAGGAGCGAGTCGAGACCCAAAAGGATACGCGTAAGGAGCGAGACGGGCTCCAAAAGGTTATGCGTAAAGATCCCGACCCGACCAAGCGAGACTTTGAAAGAAATTGACCGGAGGTCCAAAGCAATGCACGTGGACTTTGAAAGAAATTGACCGAGGGACCAAAGCAATGCGCGTGGACTTTTCAAAAAAATCTATCAAAACTCCAAAGCAATGCGCGTGGACTTTAAAAAAAACCTATCAAAACTCCAAAGCAATGCGCTTGGACTTTGAAAAAAAAAAAAAAAAATACCTAAGAGCTTATGCGTAAGGAGCGAGTCGAGACCCAAAAGGATACGCGTAAGGAGCGAGTCGAGACCCAAAAGGTTATGTGTAAGGAGCGAGTCGAGACACAAAAGGATACGCGTAAGGAGCGAGTCGAGACCCAAAAGGTTATGCGTAAGGAGCGTGTCGAGCTCCAAAAGGTTATGCGTAAGGAGCTAGTTGACCTCCAAAAGGTTATGCGTAAGGAGCGAGTCAAGCCCCAAAAGTTTATGCGTAAGGAGCGAGCCGATCTCCAAAAGGTTCTGCGTAAGGAGCGAGTCGAGACCCAAAAGGTTATTCGTAAGGAGCGAGTCGAGACCCAAAAGTTTATGCGTAAGGAGCGAGTACCTCAAAAGGTTATGCGTAAGGAGCGAGCCGATCTCCAAAAGGTTATGCGTAAGGATCCCGAGCCGACCGAGCGAGACTTTGAAAGAAATTGACCGGAGGTCCAAAGCAATCCGCGTGGACTTTGAAAGAAACTGACCGAGGGACCAAAGCAATGCGCGTGGACTTTTCAAAAAAATCTATCAAAACTCCAAAGCAATGCGCGTGGACTTTAAAAAAAACCTATCAAAACTCCAAAGCAATGCGCTTGGACTTTGAAAAAAAAAAAAAAAAAATACCTAAGAGCTTATGCGTAAGGAGCGAGTCGAGACCCAAAAGGATACGCGTAAGGAGCGAGTCGAGACCCAAAAGGTTATGTGTAAGGAGCGAGTCGAGACACAAAAGGATACGCGTAAGGAGCGAGTCGAGACCCAAAAGGTTATGCGTAAGGAGCGTGTCGAGCTCCAAAAGGTTATGCGTAAGGAGCTAGTTGACCTCCAAAAGGTTATGCGTAAGGAGCGAGTCAAGCCCCAAAAGTTTATGCGTAAGGAGCGAGCCGATCTCCAAAAGGTTCTGCGTAAGGAGCGAGTCGAGACCCAAAAGGTTATTCGTAAGGAGCGAGTCGAGACCCAAAAGTTTATGCGTAAGGAGCGAGTACCTCAAAAGGTTATGCGTAAGGAGCGAGCCGATCTCCAAAAGGTTATGCGTAAGGATCCCGAGCCGACCGAGCGAGACTTTGAAAGAAATTGACCGGAGGTCCAAAGCAATCCGCGTGGACTTTGAAAGAAACTGACCGAGGGACCAAAGCAATGCGCGTGGACTTTGAAAAAAATCTATCAAAACTCTAAAGCAATGCGCCTGGACTTTGAAAAAAAACTATCAAAACTCCAAAGCAATGCGCGTGGACTTTGAAAAAAAAAAAAAAAAAATACCTAAGAGCTTATGCGTAAGGAGCGAGTCGAGACCCAAAAGGATACGCGTAAGGAGCGAGTCGAGACCCAAAAGGTTATGTGTAAGGAGCGAGTCGAGACACAAAAGGATACGCGTAAGGAGCGAGTCGAGACCCAAAAGGTTATGCGTAAGGAGCGTGTCGAGCTCCAAAAGGTTATGCGTAAGGAGCGAGTCAAGCCCCAAAAGTTTATGCGTAAGGAGCGAGCCGATCTCCAAATGGTTATGCGTAAGGAGCGAGCTGATCTCCAAAAGGTTATGCGTAAGGAGCGAGTCGGGCTCCAAAAGGTTACGTGTAAGGATCCCGAGCCGACCGAGCGTGACTTTCAAAAAGAAATTGACCGGAGGTCCAAAGCAATCCGCGTGGACTTTGAAAGAAATTGACCGAGGGACCAAAGTAATGCGCGTGGACTTTTAAAAAAAATCTATCAAAACTCCAAAGCAATGCGCGTGGACTTTAAAAAAAACCTATCAAAACTCCAAAGCAATGCGCGTGGACTTTGAAAAAAAAAAAAAAAGTACCTAAGAGCTTATGCGTAAGGAGCGAGTCGAGACCCAAAAGGATACGCGTAAGGAGCGAGTCGAGACCCAAAAGGTTATGTGTAAGGAGCGAGTCGAGACACAAAAGGATACGCGTAAGGAGCGAGTCGAGACCCAAAAGGATACGCGTCAGGAGCGAGCCGATCTCCAATAGGTTATGCGTAAGGAGCGAGCCGATCTCCAAAAGTTTATGCGTAAGGAGCGAGTCGAGACCCAAAAGGTTATGCGTAAGGAGCGAGCCGATCTCCAAATGGTTATGCGTAAGGAGCGAGCTGATCTCCAAAAGGTTATGCGTAAGGAGCGAGTCGGGCTCCAAAAGGTTACGCGTAAGGATCCCGAGCCGACCGTGCGAGACTTTCAAAGAAATTGACCGAAGATCCGAAGCAATGCGCGTGGACTTTGAAAAAAATCTATCAAAACTCTAAAGCAATGCGCGTGGACTTTGAAAAAAAACAAAAAAAAAAAAAAATACCTAAAAGCTTATGCGTAAGGAGCGAGTCGACCTCCAAAAGGTTATGCGTAAGGAGTGAGTCGAGACCCAAAAGGTTATGCGTCAGGAGCGAGTCGAGCCCCAAAAGGTTATGCGTAAGGAGCGAGCCGATCTCCAAAAAGGTTATGCGTAAGGAGCGAGTCGGGCTCCAAAAGGTTATGCGTAAGGATCCCGAGCCGAATGTCCGAAGCAATGCGCGTGGACTTTGAAAGAAATTGACCGAAGGTCCAAAGCAATGCGCGTGGACTTTGAAAGAAATCGACCGAGGGACCAAAGCAATAGGTGTGGACTTTGAAAAAAATCTATCAAAACACCAAAGCAATGCGCGTGGACTTTGAAAAAAAAAAAAAAAAAAAAAAGACCTAAAAGCTTATGCGTAAGGAGCGAGTCGAGATCCAAAAGGTTAAGCGTAAGGAGCGAGTCGGGCTCCAAAAGGTTATGCGTAAGGAGCGAGTCGAGCCCCAAAAGGTTATGCGTAAGGAGTGAGTCGAGACCCAAAAGGTTATGCGTAAGGAGCTAGTCGAGCCCCAAAAGGTTATGCGTAAAGATTTTCGAAAATTTTCGAAAAAGTGCCAAAATTTAAAAAAATTCTTGAAAAATTGTTTATTTAACAATTAATTCTCGATTGTTGTGAAAATTGAAAATTCGAAAAATTTTCTAACAGGTCTGGGGCGGGTGAAAATTTGGCACCTTTCGAGGGGCTTTCTCCCATAAGATCCCGTGCATATGACTGTACGGCGCCGATGTCCTTTTTCGATATCTCGGTACTATGTAAGACTCGGTTGAGTTGAGCATACATTACGAAATTCGTGTTTATATCTCATCCACAGCATTACCGCGGGACGGCGTCCTAGACCGAATGGCCCTTAAAAGGTTTGCGCCCAAGGCGTTGCCAGATCGTCGCAAAAGTTGCGTTCGATAACAACCGAGCATCGACTCACTCGATTCCGAGCGAGAATATTTTAAAACTCATATTTTTCGAATGATGAATTTATTTTCGCCGACCACGTCGACTAAGAAATGAATTTTACTAACGTCGGGTAAAACTTTTTTCTCTTGTAGTTTTTAACTTCGGAGAGACTGTTTGAATTTGAACGATAATACCCATGGTTTCGCTACGTTGACGGGCCTTCGTATCGTGCCGTGCGTCGTTCTTTTGGAGCTCTCTCAGTTTCAGTGACGTAGTTTTTAAAAGAACGACATCGAAAGCGAAATAGTGCCTCTTATTTTTAAAAACAGAAGCGCTCGACACGATCTTTCGTCGAAGAATCTTCGTTGTTGAATAAAAACAAACAAACGGTCGAAAAGTGTCGTCGGATCGAATATACTCGATCTCGACGTTGAATGACACCAAAAAACCGCGCGTTGTGCAACACAATATTCTAGAGAAAGTCGCTCGAGTTAACTTTAAAAAAAAAAAAAAAAATCGAGCCTCTCGCATCTTGATTAGAGCGTAGCGCGCGCATTTTTGCGTAAGCACGTTTAATGAAAGACGAAGCTCCCTGGTTGATCCTGCCAGTAGTCATA